>CAUYQU010000714.1:0-83131 GCA_963574635.1 Cheracebus regulus
GGTTGCTTTGTGCGTTTTTGGGCCCAGTGAATTTTCGCGGGCCAACACCGCCAGAACCAACCACAAAAAAAAAAAAAAAAAAAAAAAAAAAAAAAAAAGGAAAACAGTAGTAAAGAGTGGGGAAGTGAAACAGGGAAGAGAGGAAGGAAATCCAATACAGAGTGCGTTACCAAGCCAATGACACAGTGGGACACTGGCTCTTTAGCGAGCTAGAGAACTCTCCGCGACAGTGTGCATGTGCCTCAGAGATATCCTAACGTAGGTGCTGGGATGTTTGCACACTAAATGCTGCCAGTCTTTGATGGACGGTTGCTCCCTGGGGACTTAGATTTTCTAGTGGAAAGCCCTCAGGCAAAGAGATGCAGCCGCTGGGTTGGAAGTAGGGTGGGCATTCATTGCAATGTAAGGCCCACGGCCATATGGGGCAGAGGTGTACTGCTGCAGTGAGAGTATGCACCACACAGGATATCTGTCTTTAATGTATTTTTACCATCATCCTGTCCTACAATTAACCTTGGGTATCACTTAAGCATTCACATAGAAATTTACCTCTTTCCCGGAAAATGGAAGACAGACTAACCTTATTAGCTTTTGCTTCAATTGCATCTTTTCTTCCAAGGCCATTGATATGGTTTGGCTGTGTCCCCATACAAATGTCGTCTTGACTTGCACTCCCATAATTCCCATGTGTTGTGGGAGGACCTGGTGGGAGGTCATTTGAATCATGGGAGTGGATCCCTCATACTGTTCTCCCGATAGTGAATAAGTGTCATGAGATCTGATAGTTTTACCAGGGGTTTCTGCTTTTGCATCTTCCTCATTTTTCCTTTTGCCACTGCCATGTAAGAAGTGCCTTTTGCCTCCTGCCATGATTCTGAGGCTTTCCCAGCCATATGGAACGATCAGTCCAATTAAATCTCTTTTTCTTCCTAGTCTTGGGTATGTTTTCATCGGCAGTGTGAAAATGGACTAATACAGCCATCCCGTAGAATCTCAGAGAAGTAATATTGAAAATGAAAGAAAATGAAGATGCAACCTTTCAAGCTGTCACAGATATCTCTTATCCCATCTTACTCTGCGAAAGGCAGCAGAAGTGACTCATGTTTCCAGGTGCCAGATGGAAGAACATTTCTGATACAACCTCTGACTTCAATCATACTTCCTTCTGGGAAATCTCATCTCCTCCAGCACCAACTTTCTGGCCTCTCCAGTAGCCCGTGAAAGCAATTAGGAAGTCTGTGTCAGGTTCTCCTGGTAGCCAAGATATGACCCAGCCGCAGTGGTATGCTGGTAAATGTTTAACAACAGTTCAACAGTAGGCTTTATGGAAAAAAACAAAAACCAAAACCCAAAGCCCCAGTTTCAGCATTTGCTGATTTCGGTAGTGTAAATGATTCCACTATGGCTGATTTCAAGCTACCAATGGTTTGCCAACTGGCTTGCAAAATTTCTGAAAATGTACTAATTGGCTCTCATGAGCTATTACAAGCTGGACCTAGCATGCCATACCTCTCCTGGACCCCTGAGGTTCAGAGCCCAGTCTCTGCAAATCCTGCCCACGGCATCCACAGCAGGAACCATCCCGCCCTGAAGGGACTGCAGGGAGGCAGTACTGGTCCAGATCCCTGAGCTGAGGAGATCAGCAGCCCATCCCAGCCCTGCACAGACTATTCATAGATGCTCCCTGGTTCTGAAAATCAAGCTGGCATGGCAGATGAGGCCTGGAAAGAGGCTTGATATGGACCAGCAGAGCATGCAGAAGTCCCAGCTCTGCGGACAGCCCCTCAGGCCAAAAGGCAGGTTGCAGATCATTCAGCATAAACCGGCTGGAGTTCAGAGTCCCACTGCTCCTTGTCTTGACCAGCACGCCCCATGGGAGGTCACTGAACCTCACCTAACTGATAACTTCACCTGAGTTTGCTTGTCATACAGTTACTCCTCATGAGTCACTTTTCATTTTCTTTAACAGAGGCCAAATTAACTTCTGGGTATGGAACTGAGCCCAGCATCTGGTGGGATGGGTAACAGAGCTGAAGAGAAATGCCCCTTGGCAAGTGAGAGTGGTCCCCTGTGCCCAAGAAGACAGAAGTCCAAACTCCAGAAAACTTCACGTTCAACTGAATTAAATTAGTTGGTGATATTTAAATTAGCTATTTTTCTAAATTGATGTACCACTGGAATTTCAAGAAAATATAGATGGAAGGGAAAACACTGAGTTAGGAGAGAGACATTTAGGATAATTTGAGAATTTAGTTTTGGAGAGTCACTAGAAACATTTTATAATTAGAGAGCAATGTTCTTTATTTCAGCCTAAGTTTTCCATGTAACCAACATATTTGCATCACAAGACAATCTTTTCTATCAATAGATCAGAGTTTTTTTTTTTTTTTTTTTTTTTTTTTAGGTAGAGGTTTGCTCTGTGCCCAGGCTGGAGTGCAATGGAGCGATCCCAGCTCACTGCAGCCTCTGCCTCTGGGTTCAAACGATTCTCCTGCCTCAGCCTCCCAAGTAGCTGGGATTATAGGCACCCACTACTACACCTGGCTAATTTTTGTATTTTTAGTAGAGATGGCCAGGCTGTATTTTTGTGTTTTTATATTTTTTTGTATTTAAATTTTTGTATTTTTAGCGTGTTGGCCAGGCTGGTCTCGAACTCCTGACCTCAAGTGATCCACCTGCCTCAGCCTTCCAAAGTGCTGAGATTACAGGTGTGAGCCACCATACCTGGCCTAGATCAGAGTATTATGTGTTTCTTTTGGATGCTAAAAGGACTTATTAATATCAGATGTAAAATCTTTTAAAGCTTCATTGTTCCTGGCTGAGGAAAGTGCACCTTGGCTAGTAAAGCCACTTTCCCCGTTTTGTTTCACTATTGAAGTAAAAGCTTGTTATTTTATTAGCAGGCCTCCTCACTGTTCATATTTCATCTATGATATGGTATTTCAGTGCTTACAGACTGGAACAAAACAATATTCAATAGAAGAGGGAAAGAAATTCTCTCCACTTATCCTACAAAATTCCTGGAGATGACAGTTATGCTGTTGATCTCAAATGACACATAGATAAATATGTGGTGTGTAAATGTAGCCCAAAGGGATCATACTTAAATTGATCTAGTTAAACATTGATTCTCAATGCATAAAACATCTTTAATTAAAAACACGGTCCTTCTTGCATGTGGATTCTGCCTGATCAATTTTTGCATTATTGCTAACAAATAAAACTGGTCATCGATGATGAAAGATAATTAAAATCTCCTTGTCAATGTTCTCTGATGCATCCTCAAGTATATGTATATTGAGAGACTGTTGAGAGAGGCAGAAAGACTGTGGAGAGACACAGAAAGACAGTGTGAGAGAGATTGAGTCACTGAAGGTTTGGGAAAGAAAAATGCCAGTAGGGTTTGCTTTTTGTGGACAAGGAGCCTGGCAGTGGCGTGCGGTGGAATGTGGACAGCAGTGCGTGTGGGGAAGCCTGGTCTTGTGGAACTGATTTCTTTGAAATTGGATTCTGCTCCCCAAAATGTTCTCTTTTTCTGTTGGGTGTCTGGAGCAGGCTGGCAGCCATGATCCTGGGAGAAGGTGACAGCTTTTGAAGGAGGAGTGTTGCGATGTCGGAGGAGCTGGGGTGGGGGCAGCCAGGTTTCCTGATTTACCTTCCCCCAGGTCTAGACTAGCCTTCCCCCAGATGTGGCCCAGGGCCACTCACCAGCCTGTAACTGGTCTCCCTGTGGCCACTCTTGCCTGTTCCAATCAGTTTTCACCCAGCCCCAGAGGGAGCTGAGCACCGAAATCTGCCCACGTGCTGCCCTCAGAGCATTCCCACTGCACCTGGACGAAGCCCTGTCTGATGTCCCCTCCGACCCGCCACCTTTAGCTCAGAGCCGGGCGCCTATAGTCTCGTGTCTTTTCTGTCCCTTAAATGTGCTATTCCTTCCCATCACCAAGACTTTTTTTGTGCCATTTCCTCTGGAATGTTCCTCCTGTGGCTGCTTCTCTCCTTCACATCTCAATTTAAATGTTCCTTTCCAGAGTCTTCCAGAGAAATGGGTGCTGCCTAGAATCCCCCATCTTAGCCCTGTTTCCTTCAAAACTCTTTGCACCCTTTGTCTGATCCCTGGTGTGCGCCTGTTCACCTGCTTAGTTTTTCTCTCACATTAGAGTTGAAGTTTGGCCGGGGCTGGGCAGTGGCTGTCCTGTCTAACCCATGTCTGTGGCACCTCACGAGGATCATCTTGAGAATCTTACAGAAGCTAAGAACTTCCTAGAGAAATACACACACGTTTCTAAATGTAACAGCAGCAGTACCATGGTTCCCCGGGCACTGACCACGTGCAGAACCACCACCACCCCTGAAGGTCTTTTCCAGCAAGACTGGAGAAGGGCTGTGTACTGAAACCCTCTTTTGCTCAGAGAAATTGTAAACTGCCTTAAGGTCGAAAGAACATTTTCTAGAGCAGAAGCCATAGTGGCAGAAAGCACATTTTCCCATTTTTAGGGGAGGGCCCTTTGACTGCTCATAGAGATGGTCAGAGGTGCAGGAGGGACTTTCGGCAGTGTGCATGGGGTAGTAACTGGGACAATCGGAACTGCGTGACCTGCTGAGTGTGGGAAGTTCCAGGAAGGCTCTGCTGATCATGGTGTCTCAGTGTGTGTCCTTTGAGGTTGTTTCCTTCACTGATTTGGTGAATTCCTTCATTCTACTGTTGATCTTTGCCCAACTTCTGCTTCCAGGGGAGAGCAGGGAGCTGGGGGAACAGAAATGGGCCTTGGTGGAGGAGAAGGGAGGAGGAAGAAAGAGGAGGAGGGAGGATGAGGAGGGAGAAGGAGAAGGGGAGAGGAGGAGGGGGGGAGAAGAGGAGGGAGGAGGACAGAGAAGGGGGAAGAGAAGAAGGAGGGAGGAGGAGGAAGGGGGAGAAGGAGGAGGCAGGAGGAGGAGAAGAGGGGGAAGGAGGGAGGAGAAAGGAGGAGGAGGGAGGAGTATGAAGAGGCAGGAGGAGGGAGGAGGAGGGAGGAGTGGGAGAAGGGGGAGGAGGAGTAAGGAGAAGGAGGGAGGAGGAAGAGGAAAAAGGAAGAGGGAGAAGGATGAAGAGAGACAAGGAGGAGGAAGGAGTACAAGGAGGGAGCAGGAGGAAGGAGGGAAGAGGGAGAAGAGGAGGGAGAAGGGAGGGAGAAGAGCGGAGATGATGATGGAGAGGGGGAGGAGGGTGGAGGGGGAGGAGAGTGGAGGCGGGAAGAGGGGAAGGAAGAGAAAATGGAAGTGGAGGGAGAAGGGAGGAGGAGGAGGGGAAAGGAAGAGGAGAAAGGGGGAGGAGAGAGAAGGGAGGAGAAGGAGGGGGAGGAAGGAGGAGGAGAGAGGAGGAAAGGGGAGGAAAAGGAAAGAGAAGGGAGAAGGAGGAGGGGTGAGGAAGGAGGAGGAGGAGGAAGGAGGAGGAGGGGGAAGAAAGGAGGGGGAGGAGGGGGGAAGAAAGGGGGGGGGGAGGAAGGTGGAGGGGGGAGGAAGGAGGACGAGGGGGGAGGAAGGAGGAGGAGGGGGGAGGAAGGAGGAGGAGTAGGGGGTAGGAGGAGGGAGGAAGAGGAAGGAGGAAGAAGAAGAGGAGGAGGTCTTCACACGCAGCACCATTCCACTCGTGTTTGGGAACTTCACTCACTGTCCTTTGTGTCCTTCCTGGCTCCCCAGGGCAGCTGCTGTGAGATGACCCTATGTCCCCACTGCCTCTGCTGTGGGCTGGATCACCAGTTCACCTGGATCATGGGACCCAAGGTGGGCAAGAGTGCTTTGTGGGGCTTTTGAACTTGGAACTGAGAAAGTCAGCCTCCTTTAGGTGCCTGAAGTTTTAATGCAAAACTGTGGTTTCTGCCATGTGAGCTAAAGAAGGGAAGGGAGCTGGGTGGGGATGTGAGAGGGGAGAGAGGCTCCTGAGAGCACCCGGCCTCCCACTTTCCTAAGATTCATTTATGTCTGATGCCTAGAAGGATTCTTACTGTTGAGTTATTTACACACTTCATGACTCTTTAAATACATCCCCCTTTTTGCTTATACTTCTTTGAGTCAGGTTTTTGTTATTTGCAACTCAAAGAATTTGCACTGTTGCAACTTCAACTGACTCAGAGTCAGGTCTGCCCAGGGCATGGCCCCATGGAGGGGAGCACTGCCCATCAGGGCCCCTGAAAGCGGAGGCAGCGTGGAGTGGATCTGTGAGGTCTCCGAACCACTGAGGGTGGGACAAGAAAACTGGAGGCGCCAAAGCCAGGAGTGGGTCAGTCAGGCATCTCGCCTAAAAAGGAGGTCAGGAGAACTCATTTCCAGAGGCTTCAAACTGGGACACAGCCCTGAGACGCTAGTGTTTCTGCTTTGTCTGATTAGATATGAGTCAAGTTGTCCCTGTGTGAGCTGCATTAAAGGAATTGCTTTACAGGAAGAATAGGTATAAAACGTTCAGCTAAGACTTACCTCTGATGAGTGAGAGGATAATCTTGCTAATTTGGATTCATGGAGTTAGTTAAGGACTCAAGAATAGAACCAGGGGTAGTGACTACCAGAAAGCCTTAGCTACAAAATCAAAGTGAATATAGTGCTAGGTAGACATAATTTAGAGCAGAAAAATTCAAGCTCATTCCAGGAAAAGGGAGTAACAATTTCAAAACATGGGAATACTTGTGGTGTCAGAGAAGAGCGTGAAGCACACCCAGCAGCCGGCCATGCCCCACGCCTTTCCCAGCATTGTGCCCTCTTCCCCACAGGTCTCATTTCAGTGAGACCCAGGAGAGGTGTGAGAAGGGCAGACTGCTCTCTAAGGGCAGCTGGCAGCTTGATCCATCCACATTTGGTTTCCTGCTCCAAAGAGGCGCTTTCATCTTGGGATTACTACATTTAAGAGTTGGCAGAGACCTGGGGGTCATCTGGGGTTCTTTAGCAAGGATTCTAGAGTGGGCTTTCCTTCTTCCACAGGTTCCTCGCATTGTACATGAAACATCTGTGGAATTCTAATTAGGGAAAAGGAGTCAGGCTGGCAGGACCAAGGGAAAGCAAAAAGAGAAAGCAGGTAAGCTATAAATCTGCCCTTCCTCCTGATCTGGGACACGTAGCCCTCCTGCATGAATAACCCAGTTTCCTGCACCCAAACTATCACCAGATCCTTGGCTGAAATAGAAAAATGCAAGTTATGAGGCCAGGAGTTTGAGACCAGCCTGGCCAACCTGGCAAAACCCCTTCTCTACTAAAAATACAAAAAAATTAACCAATTATGGTGACACATGCCTGTAATCCCAGCTACTTGGGGGCTGAGGCAGGAGAATCACTTGAATCCAGGAGGTAGAGGTTGCAGTGAGTGGAGATCACACCACTGCACTCCAACCTGGGTGACAGAGGGTGACTCTGCCTCAAAAGCCAGGTTAGCTCACTGCAACCCTGTTGTTACCAATACTGGACAAAGCCCTCCCCAGCACGCAGCACAAGCACCAGCCTTATTTCCTGCAAGCTTTGTCTCTTTGCAGTCTGCTCCTCTCTTGCTAATTTGTCCCGTGTACCCTTGCAATGTATTTTTATACTTTTCCTAATAAATCTGCCTTTTTTTTTTTTGAGACAGAGTCTTGCTTTGTCACCCAGGCTGGAGTGCAGTGGCGTGATCTCAGCTCACTGCAATCTCCACCTCCTGGGTTTGGGGTTCAAGCAATTCTCATGCCTCAGCCTCCTTCGTAGTTGGGACTATAGGCATGCACTACCAGGCCTAATTTTTGTATTTTTAGCAGAGACGGGGTTTCGCCATATTGGCCAGGCTGGTCTTGAACTCCTGGCCTCAAATGATCCACCTGCCTCGACCTCGAGTTCTTTACCTACAACTGCTGTTCTTTACCTACAACTGTCGTGGTAAATTTTTACTGCTCACATGATACTGGCCTCAGATAATCGCTACCCACAGCAGTCTTGTGTGCCACATAACTGGGGAAGAACGTCTGTGGCTTTCATCAGGTAGTCCTAGGACTTGTCACTTTCAATTGGCTAAAATCCACTCTCCAAGCCACTCACAGGGGATGAAGAGACGGAGGCCTGATGAGAGGAGAGTGGGTGAAGGTTTTGTGGGCAGGCGACAGCCAGGCCTGGATGAGGAACAAAATATTCTAAGTCCTGGATTGCTGTTCCCCTTATTATTGTGTTTTTTGAAGAACCCACTGGAAGGTTCCCAAGGAAGCTTAATTTGGGAACTTAGAGAAGTATGACAGTTGTAAACCATGCTTTTCTTAACTGGGAATTAATGAGTAAACAAGGACTCCCCAGCTTCCAGAATGGAAGAGGACATTAGACTATTTCTGGTTATGACTTTGTATTTAAAACTACGACTTGCCAATGTTCTCCAAGTTTTGTGTAAATATTAACTCATTAATCTTCATATTTGTTCCATAAGACAGATTTTTTTTTAGCTCGAGAATTACACTTCCACTTCCATTAGCTTTAAGACGTCTTAAGTGTTAAAACCCATCATGTAAAGCAAGATACCTAAAAACAAATTAAAAAATATATCTAACAGGAGAAAAAGAATATGAGATGCTGAGCTTGGCATTAAGATCCCTACTCACACAAGAGAAACAAAAATGAAAGCAAAACCCAGAGCTTTCATTTTCCATTTATGTACCCAAGAAAAACCAGCATGATGTCCATGCAGCCATAGAGGACACAGTGGAGCTTCTTTAACGTTGTGTGTTCTTAGGCTCATAACTTGGCGCTCCTCCCTTGGTTTCCCTGGTCATAGGATGAAGGTAGAAAGGGGTGAGGCCCCTTCTCAGGGAGAGCAGGAAGTGCAGTAACTAGCACAGAAGAGGCTTTACCAGTGTGACACCATGCAGGCGAGCCTTCCCGAGAATGAAGGAAAGTAGGGAGATTTAGTTCCAGGGTCATGAGGATTATTTTCAGTAGCTTCTTTCCATCTTCCCAGAGGCATCTGAAGAGATCGGCCCTCATCTAATCTCAATTTCTCGCAAACCACACTTTCAGCTCCTCCTCTTATGTGGTAAATGACTCTTCCTGATATGGTTTGGATATATGTCCTGTCCAGATCTCATGCTGAACTGTGATCCCCGCTGCTGGAGGTGGGGCCTCGTGGGAGGTGACTGGATTTTGGGGGTAGATTTCTCATGAAAGTCTTAGCACCATCCTCTTGGAACTGTCCTCATGATAGTGAGTGAGTTCTCACAAGATCTGGCTGTTTTAAAGTGTGTGGCATCTTCCTCCTCTCTCTTGCTCCTACTCTGGCCATGTGATGTGCCCACTCCCCCTTTACCTTCTGCCATGATAGTAAGTTTCCTGAGGCCGCCCCAGAAATCAAGCAGATGCCAGCATCATGCTTCCTGGACAGCCTGCAGAACTGTGGGCCAATTGAACCTCTTTTCTTCATAAATTACCCAATCTCAGGTGTTTTTTATAGCAGTGTGAGAAAGACCTAATACTCCTCCCCAGTGTCCCGCCCCCTCCTCTTTGGATGCCTGAGCGCTGTGACCCCACACTTCAAACCTACCATGTGTCACTCATGGCACCAGAAGATAACACAGATGTCTCATGTGGTCAGCATAAAAACTCTATGAGGAAGGAATGTATAGTCATGTTGCCAATCAGGGAATGGATACCTAACAACTCCCTTATTTCCTGTAGTCTTCCCTCAATTCTTGCAACTCTATCTTCTCTAAGACCACCAACTGCAAAGGATGGTGCGAAATGTGCCAAACTCATCAGTTACTTTTTATAAAATATATGTATAGGTTTTCTGAATATACAATTCATACATATCCTTTGAGAAGACATAAAAATAACAACAGGAATATAGATAATTATGAGAACACCTCTCATCACACCAGAGATGTAGCAACTCTGGAATTGTGTTGCTTTAGTCTTCCCTGACATTGAAGTGCAGTTAGCAGATGGACTGCAGCTGTCAGCATCTTCAAGACCTGCCTTGCTTTGGAGAAGAAGCCATATTATTCCTAGATGGCCCTCAGCCAATGATTGAGCATGCTGGGGATACCATGATTGATCAATTTCTGCCCAATATAGGACTCTTCTAATGGGCAGTCTTCTCTTCAGTGCTCCCCTTGGGTTGGCAGGGGCCAGAAGACTTCAGTAGAGTGTGATGTTCCCTGTTCCATGGGAAGGCCTGGGGATACGCGGTTCACAAAGGCCATCGGGAATGTGTGGGTGGAGGGGCACCAGCACCACAGAAAATTAATTGATTATTTTTAGTAAAAATGAGAGTAACTTTTAAAAAGATTATATTTCAATAGAAAAATATAGTGCACCCATTATCAAAGTGTAGTCCTGTTCATCTTCTTTGAGGTTTTATCTCTGTGAATTTAACTAAACCTAGCATAAACTAAACTAAAATTTTAAGGCCCCTCAATCATCTGAGTTGACCCCTCCTCATGGCCAAGGGCATTCCAAAGTTGGCTCAGGCCATGACAGGAAAGGGGTGTCCAATATGCCTGATTATGTCCTCCTCTCAGTTGGAATTCGGGAAAAGCTGATCAGCATTAACATCAAGACCTTAAGTCTCATAAGGAACATTCATGTCTATTCTCTCTGAAGCCTGCTACCTGGAGGCTTCATCTACGTGATGAAACTTTGGTCTCCACAACCCCTTATCTTCATAACCCAGGCATTCCTTTCTATTGATTCCAGGTCTTTAGATAATAACTCTTCCAACCAATTGCCAATCTAACTGCCTTTCCAGTTGGAACCAATGTAAATCTTACAAGTATTTGATGGATGTCTCAAGTCTCCCTAAAATGTATAAAATCAAGCTGTACCCTGACCACCCTGGGCACATGTTCTCAGGATTTTCTGAGGGCCATTGGTCACTCGTATTTGGCTCAGAATTTCAATTACTTTACAGAATTTGACTCTTTTCATCAACATGGGAAACATTCTACTGCCATCTCCGTTCCACCATCTAAAGATGCTTCAATCTCAAATCTAAAATCTTGACTGGCTGCCTTTTGGCAGATAAGAAAGAATGTAGTTTGCTTCAAATATTAACCTTTGTTTTTTTTTTTGTTTTCATAGAAAAATAGTTTGAATTCTGATCAAGCAATGCAATCTGAAATGAACAATTTAGCCTCAACAGTACTCCAAAATAGAAATTCTTGATACCTCAACAACTTGATAAGCAACAACTTGTGCTATGATAAAAAAGTTGTTGTTATGTTAATAAATTAGAAACTGTTGCCCTATATCTAAAAGATCTTAAAGAAAAAATATGATTTTCCCCCCTTAATCAGAAAAGCACTGCCTCTTCCATTGATTTATTCAGTTGGTTAAATCTTGACTCCTGGAAATCTTTGCTCAGAGGAAGTTTTTCTGTCCTTGGCTATAATTCTCCTTATGGTTATTGTTTTTACCCCTGGTGTATCATATGGTCCCAGGGGTTTTAAATGCTTCCCAGCAGCCACTTGAACATCAAATGATTGCCATCTGGCTCAGACAACTTGATGAAACCAACATTGACTATGTAATTCCTGGCAGTGTATGACTTTGAACCCCAGCATATTTTGTTGATAATGGTAACGTCTTCCTGTTTGTCCCCACAACTGCATCAATGGTGCTAAGCCAGAGGAACGCTATGCCATTTGCTCAGTGTTTTGCTGAAGGAATGACTAAAGGGGGCGAAACGTTAAAAAAATTAAAATGAAGACTCAGGGCTGAAAATTTTCTGAGCAACAAAATCAAGTAGGGCTTACAAATATCTTCAATTTTGCTTACATTGTAAACATAAGCAAAACAAAACTTGGGTCATTTTTGATAAATGCTTATGTTAGAACTAAAACATAACCTCAGCCAACTAACATATGATAAACATCCAACTAACATATGATTTTGTGACTTTCCATCAAAGTACTTTAAAAAAAGGTAATTTTGTAATTGCAAACCAACCAAATAATTTCTTTATTTTGCTTCCATATTTACCCCATAAATACTTGCCCCAGGCAATTTGGCAATTTGTCACTGGAGCACAACATTTTTCAGTCTGGTGTTCTCCAATTTAGGAATTGCTTTTCTTCTCTTTAAAATTTTATTATGCCTCAGATTTTTCTCAAATGCTTTCTAAGCTTAAAAATGATATCTAAATAAATAAAATAAAATAAATTGTGAATATAAAAAGTACAAAAATCAAAAGGCAAACAACAGACGGGGCCGAAGTAGTTTTAACAAACACAAACATTTGTTTTCTGACACTAGGGCTGTGAATAATATTTTCTATTTTCCATGTTTTCTGCAATATGGTTACTCAGCTCTTCCAAGACGTTTATATATTCGTTTAGAAAAAGGAGGAAAAAATTGCGTTTTTAATTTTTCTGAAATAAACATAACTTGTAAAACTGGCAGTTTAAAGAAGTATTGAGAGAAAAGACTTCAGAACACCAAATAAAAGAGAATCTATTTGGACACTACGTCTAAACTATATTCATGTGAAATTAAAACAAAAATTTTAAGTTTTGAATTACTTTTCTTCCTTTTCTTTTCTTTTCTTTTTTTTATTTGGTAAGATGGAGTCTTGTTCTTTTGCCTAAGCTGGAGTGCAGTGGTGTGATCTCGGCTCACTGCAACCTCCTCCTCCTGGGTTCAAGCAATTCTCCTGCCTCAGCCTCCTGAGCAGCTGGGATTACAGGTGTGCACCACCACACCCAGCTGATTTTTGTATTTTTACTAGAGACGGGATTTTGCCATGTTGGCCAGGCTGGTCTCAAACTCCTGACCTCAGATGATCCACCTGCCTTGGCCTCCCAAAGTCCTGGGATTAAAGGGGTGAGCCACTGTGCTTGGCCTGAATGACTTTTCTTTCTACAGTCTAGAAAGAAAGTGCTGCTGTCACGCCCACTGAATATAATTTTACTTCTCTAAAAAAACATAAGAAGGGAAACTCTTTAAGTAGACACACAACATTCCAAGAAACTAAACATAGGAGTAGCGTTTTCATAGTCCTTTTGCTAAACAGATGGAAACCAGTGACTAGACAAGAAAATGGAAATTTTGATTTGACAAATGACCCAAAACAAAACCGCCATCCTTCCTCTAAGAGGCAGTGCTGCTGGGTGTGAGATGCAAAGGGGTTGCGTGGTAACCTGCAATTCCCGTTTCTCTCTACTGTGAATCTCTTTTCCCAGTTGTAACAACTGAGTAAATTATTCCGCCAGGGTGGATCATTAATTGAATTCCCTACTAGGCTGACTTCAGGAACCGGGAAGCCCTGAGCTGGGATTAGCAACAGGGGTGCCTATGCTTTATGTGATTAAAATGATTGAGCCAGGTCTGGAAGAATGTCATTATGCTCCTTAGTGTCATTCAGGAGGGCTGCCAGAGACAGGGAGGCTAACTATGTGGTGCACACCCCAGGACTGTGTTGGTAGTTTCATTTGAACAGCGACAAGGAACAGCCAATGTAAGAAAAATGCTGCAAGTCACAGGAGACTGTGCACACAGGGACTCGAAGCCTGTGATTTGGGATTATAATGGCGTGCATTTGAAGAGGCTGCGTCGTTGGTGGTGCTAATGAATCCCTCCAGTGATTTCCAAGGAGGAGAATCATCTGCGGACTGCGTCAGCACGAAAGACCCACTGGCTTTCAGAAGAATCCTGACTACTCTAGGGAGCCAACTTGCTCCCTAGGCTGTCCTTGAAAACAGCAAAACAATTCGACTAGTCTGGTAGTTCATGGGTATATACCCTCCCCCAGCTCTGTCAGACCTGTGCTGGGCATCTTATTCGATGTGCCTGACATCGACAGGGCTCAAGGGAAGCCAAAGAGGACAGGGAACAAATAAATCTTTTCCCCCATCAGCCCTCAGCTCTCTTCCAACGGGGTTTTCCCAGTGGAAGAGCCTTCTAGTTATCGTAGCTGTTCTGTAAGGTATTTTCTCTCCCATTAGGTTAGGCAGTGTTTCTTTACCATCGCTGCAGGGATACATGGTTATTCATTCACTGCTCAGGTCCTGAATCAGAATTTAGCACGGTGGTTGCCAAATGGTGGCTTTCTAATTTCACGATTCCATGTACCTGTATTAGTTGGCATTCTACTGTAAGAATGAGACTTTTTTATTTTTCCCTTTGTTTGTATTAGCATTTTCTTAGTATTTGTTGTGATGCTTAAATTGTTCCAGATTTGCCTTTTGGAACAGACAGATGGTCTCATGTCCTTTTGATACGTTTTTACCGTTCTTAGTGCACATTCTTACCTCCAGGCACAGCAGGATGTGCCAGGCTGTGTTGAAGCTTTCCACCTTCAGACCTGAAACCAGCCATTACTCCAAGAAGCCCTGTTTTCTCCTGTCTTCCCCTCTTCTCCCCTCTCCCCTCCCTTCCCCTCCCATCTACTCTTCTCTTTTTCCTTCCCCCCTCTCTATTTCTTTTTCTTTGTTTTAGTGTTTAGAAACCAAGATCTTGGTGGAAGGCTTGCTCCTTACCACTCGGTATCATTGATCCTAGGCTCTCAGCAGAAGGCAGAACAAAATAAGCATTTATATCAATGTCTATATCTGTCTGTCTGTTTGTCTGTATGTATCTGTCTATTCAATCACCTTTCTACCTATTTCTTTTATCTATTTTAAAATCTTGTTACCTGATACCTCCAATACATGACTTCAGGGTTCACTCTGAACTTTCCCAATCTCCATATTTATAATTTCCTTCTCAGATATTGAGAAACATGGCTGCCACAAAGCACAAGATGTTTACTCGTTTCCTCAATGCTAATGTATAGAGCATAGTGTCCAAAGTGCTAACCCATACCACTGAGAAAAACTGACCTTGTAGCTGGAGTTCAGAGTTTGTTTATTCATCCTTCTGTCTCTAGCCTAGGGACAGTGAAAGTACTGTGTTCACATGGTATTCGGGTGTGTCTTTCTCCCTTATCCTTCAGTGTGGTGGTGCTATTTATTTGAAATCATGTAATAATGAAGTTGATTTGTTTCTGTTTGTATTTTGTTGGTAGTTTTTTCTCATTCCTAATGATTTTAAGCATATGAAACATTAATATGGTTTTAAGAGTCAGAACTAAACGAAGGAAGGCCCACTCCCTTTCCTATCCTTTTCATCCCATTCTCTGGAGGTAACCAATGCCAATAGTTTCTGGTTCCTTCCTGTGTTTCTTTGCACAAATGAGCTGATACATATGTATTTTATTCCCCCCTTTCCTTTGGCCTCTTTTAAACTTCACCTTTTTTTCTTAAACTTAATAATATCTTCTGGAAACCCCTCCAGCTATTTCTATGGGAATCTTTGATTCTTTTGTAGAGTCTCATGGTACTCTGTTATGTGGATGTACCACAGCTGATTCATTCACAGCCTTAGGTGTGGGCTTCTAGGCTGTAATATTTGCCTATTACAAGCAGTGCTGTAAAGAATCATTCTGGCTTAGATTTATAGTTCAAAAGGTAAACACATTTGTAGTTTAGTTAGATATTGCCAACTTCCCTTCCATAAAGGTTGTACCAATTTTCATTCTGATTACCAATATCAGAGACAGCCGGCTTCATCACAGTTTTGCCAATATAATGTGTTGTCATACTTGTAAACTTTTTTTCCACTCTGATGTATGAGGAATGGAAATCTCAGTGTAGTCTTATTTATTTTTATTTTGGGGGTTGTATATATCTTCAATTTCTTTCAGCAAAATTTTGTAGTTTGAAGTGTAGAGACTTTGCACATTTTGTTAAACTTATTTCTCTTTACGTTTTGCGAGATTTCCACTTTTCTAATTGATGAGCTACAGGGTGTTAGCCATGTGGTTTGATGAAAGTGGTTTGACAGTTTTCTTTTTAGCCTTTGCATAGGTAATCAATCTGTTTTGCTCCTAAATAAACAAATGGTTCCCACCGCTGCCCTAGCCAAATATTCATTCTAGTGATGCCTTTAGGATTATGAGATACCATTTCTAATTCTCCAGTTGGCTACCTATCTCTTTCTAATTTAACTTTACTTCTCACTGTATGACTGTTGCTGTTTTACCAAAATATCTGATTTCTCCTTTTTCAGCCCCTTTAGACAACTTTAACAATCTCTAAATTTATCAGAAAATCATCCCACAGGGCCCAGTATCAATTGATGCTATATTTTTATTGCTGCATTTCACTTATAGTTGTGTTGAATCTGCAGATTGGCAGGGGGGTAGAGGACATATTTATAATATAAAATCTTCAAATCTTTAAATATGGTGTCTCCGCCCCCCTTTTTTTTAGGTATTCCTAAATGTCTTTCTGTTATAGTTTCAACATTTTATGGCTGAATTTGGAGGTCATTAAGAACGTTTCTATGTTGAGCTTTCAATGCATGATTATGACTATTATCTAATTAAGGAGTTTTATTTTGAGAAAAATTTTGCTTTCTTTTTAAAGTCCTATTGAGGTATGTTTGACATAAAAATGCACATATTTAATGTATACATTTTGATAAGTTTGGACATATGCATATACCTACGATACTGTCTCAGTGTAGTTTTAATTTGCATTTCTCTTTTATGAGAATGAAAACATTCTCATTTTTGTGGGGCATTTTTGTATCTTTTTGTAAATTGTGTCCTTTGCCCATTTATCTATTAGGCTTTTGGTCATTTTCCCCTCAATTTTAAAGAATTATTTATATTAGTTGTATCACATTTTGTTCTGATATATGTTATGAATATTTCCTCCTGATTGTCATTTATCTTTTGACTTTATTCCTGATGATTTTGCTATGCAAATGATTTTTTAAATATTTATGGAGTCAAACATAATAATCTTTACTGTGATTGCTTTTACAGTTTGTGTCATAGTTAGAAAACCTTTCCCTATACTAAAGTTGAAGAATTCCCCATGTTTATATATAATATGTGTATAGCTTAAAGATTTGCATTGAGATCTCTGATCTATTTAGAGTTTCTTCTTGCATATGGTGTGAGGTGTGGATCTAATTTATTCCTTTTACAAGTGTCTACTTCATTGCCTTAGCACCATTTATTTAAAAGTTCATTTTTATTCTGGTGATTCAAAATAGTATCTATCATACACTAAATTTTCACTTGCACTTGGGTCTGTTTCTGGACTTTTAGCTGGATTCCACTGGTCTGGCTGTTTTTTCATGCCCCATCCTCCACTGTTGTACTTATGGAGGCCTTCTAGCCTGTATTCACACCTGGAAGAGCAAGACCTCATCATGGTCTTTTTGTTTTTCCTCTGTTTCCCTAGCTATTCTTACATGTTTAATTGGCCATATGATCTTCAATATCAACTTTCTTAGCTTCGTAAAACCACCTATTGATATTTTAATTGAAAATTTGTTAAATTTACCAATTTAACTTGTGGGAGAACTGAGATCTTTATGCTTTGAATGATCTGATGCAAAGCTCATCTTACCACCTGCTTCCTCAGACCCTCCTGGTAGCAGTGTGCTAGCTGAGAAGCAGAAGCTGAGACAGAATTAGGAGATTGAATTAGGAGTAGAAGAGGTTATTCATGGCGGGGATGGGGGAAATTCAAGCTTGTGAAAGGGACCAAAATAGTAATTTGACACTATTGGATAAAGAGGGGTAGATGGCAATGATATTCTGAGATACATCATAGCAGAAAGCCACCAGCAAATAAAAAGTTGATAAATCAGAGCTGAGCGGTCTATGCATAATATTTAGACATACAGGATAATCATCAGGGAAAGAAAATTAAACAGTGCTGCATCTGAAGCAAGAATTGAGGAGAAAGGAATGAAGCAGGAATTGAAAATATTAGAACTCTTGCAGAAGTTTTTGATTTGTTTAAACCAATGTGTAGGTTTTATTTTGTTAAACAATAAATCAGTTAAAGTCATAAATTTGTATGCAGATTAATAATGATAATAAATTATCTCTTCATAGATAACCCATTAAGGCCCAAGTGAATGCACTGCTGGGAGTAACCTCTAAAAATGCACCCACGCTGACAAAGAGGGGAAGTGAAGGAAATGGTTAATTTGGAAGCTGGTTAAGAATACAATTTATTCCATGCATCAGTGTTCCAAAGTAAGAGGGGGAGCCTTTGTCAGCCCCATCAGCTGGCTTCTTAATTACATCCTTGCCTATCTAAGACCCATGGAGGTGTCAATCACCCTTATCCACAAAGTCATTCTCAGCACACACAAAGTGCATTATTTAAATAACTCACATCCTTCGTTGGCAAAGGCTCTTTCTAGGCTGTCAATGGACAAAACAACCAGTTAGAGGATAAAAAACACACTTGCTTAAATGGCTGCTTTGTTTATAATTGTTTTGCTTATTATTTTTTGAACGGGGTGGGTTATTTTGATGTCAGGTAGCTGTGGCCTCAGAATCCCTGAGTGGCTGGAAGTTGAGCCATGTCAATGGAGCTTGGCAGCTGCAGCTGGTGCTGTGGGAGTCCGAAGCTCCCAGTTGGGGTGGCAACAGTCAAGGAGGCTCAGATGTAACCCAGAAAGATACTGCGCAGCGGCGCCAAAGGCCAGCTAATTACTGTCTTTTTTCCTGGAAGCGTCAATCTTATGATTTACTCTAAGAACAATCTCCATCTAGAAGTTCACACTGAGTGGAGAGTACCGATGAGTTGGACATATTCATTTATATATTGCAAATATATCTGGTAGATTTCATTAGAAGTTCCAGTGTCATTCAATTTGCAGTGACCCCTGGAGTGCACATTGAAAAGGATCTGCCGTTGGTGTGTGGTAGGCAGTATAATGGCTCCCAAAGCTGTTCACCACACTAGTCCTCTGGAACTTGTGACTACATTTTCTGACATAGCAAAAAGGAGTTTGCAGATGTTCTTAAGGATAAGGACTTTGAGATAGGGAGATTTTTCCTGGATTATCAAGGTAGACCAATGTGATCACATGAGTTCTTAAAAGGGGGAAAGGAGGCAACAGAGGAGATCAGAGAAATGGCAGCATGAGACAGACTCGACCCTCTGATGGTGAGCTGTAGGGGGTTATGTGCAGGGACCTGAGAGGAACCTCTGGGTGAGAAAGGCAGCCACCAGGTAAGAGCCAGCAGGGAAATGGTGACTTCAGTCTTACAACAGCATGGAACTCAATTCTGCCAATAGCCAGAGTAAGCAAGAAAATCCCCCTGGAGTCTCCAGACGAGAGCACAGCCCTGTCAACACCTAGATTTCAGCCAGATGAGACCCATGTTAGACTTCAGACCCACAGAGCTGTAAGCTGATACATTTATGCAGTTTAAGCTAGGTTTGTGGTAGGTATCACAGTAATAGAAAACTGATACAGCCAAGGCTGCATTTAGACTCAGATCAAATAAGCTGTGATTGATTAGTGATGTCTGCCATGGGTATAGAACTGGAGCACTGCAGCATGTGCCCTGGCCATTTGTCATTTGATGGAATGTGTCCATCCATTGCCCAGGGAAGAAATGGATGATGTAAAATAAATGAATAAAAGAGGTGCCTAAGAGATAAGAGCTTAGCCCCTTAGAGAACCTCCAGTCCAGGAGAACTAAGCTTTTACCAAGATTGGGGCAGTGGAGGTGACAGAGGAGGAGAGGGAGAGGTTCAGTTTGAGAACAGTCTCCATGTCCCATACTAGAGACCAACAATCTTGATGTTAGTGTCGTCCAGAGTTTTTGCTAAGGAAAGGAAGGGGAGGTGGGGCTTCGTTATAGGGTTCTATTGCAAGGATTTGTTAAGGGGATCAGAAGGAAAAGAAGGGCAGTTGCTTCCACTAACCAAGGTTTCAGTGAGCAACTACATGGAAGAGCAAAAGGACAGCACAGCACAGCCCTAGTGCAACGTCTTCACACTGTCCTCCTGTGATTCCAGCTCTAGGTGGTCCCAGGCACCTAAACCTCTTCACTGGAAGCTGGAGGAATGGCTGGGATGGTTGTGGTTGGCCAGCAATAGAAAAAAGCCTCCAGAGTTCTATGAAATACCTACGCAAAAACTGCAGATGAAAACATTTACCCCATCTACTTTCTTAACTTAGGATAGGTAGCAAACCAGGTGCATCTGGGGACCTTGATTACATAACGGCCCTGAACACACCTACCGTTCTTCCTTAGAAAAAGAGACATCCTCTTCCCAGCCTACCTAGACATCCAGAAAGGCAAGTTTTCTCCTGGCCTCTCTCTCCCAACTCCCCACTTTCAGTATAGAAGTTCACACTGCGTGGAGGGTGGGCTCACAGATAAACCCTGTAGCCACCTGTCTCACTGCCAGGCAAGACAGCCCCTTGATCTACAAAACTGCAGATGAATTCTACATTGGTGCTCATAGGGGTCGGTTCAGTCACCCACTGAGGCAAGTGAGAAAACAGTGGTGAATCATGTGTGCAATCTTCCTGGTCACCAAAACACGCCCAGAAAGGGACCTAGTACAAGCAGGATAAAGTCTCAGTAGAGCAAGTGCAGGGCAGGGTAGACACTGTTCAAAACCAAACTAAGCATGTAGCAGAGTAATGGAGAAATTATCTCACAACATAAAATATGAAAGATAAAAGTACACAGACATTTATTAAAGAAAAGATTGTGATAATATAAGGGAGAGACCCAGAAGCTGCAATGTCCATGAAAAGAAGTCTCCAGTGAGAATTATTGAAAGAATTATCCCACCTGGACATATTCTGCATTTCCAGTGTAGAGAGATGATCCTACTTGATTTCAGTTAGTAGAAAAGAGATAGTTTAGAAGGAAAGAAATCAAATTTTCCTTAAGCTTCTCAGTTGCAACACAAAATCAAAGGCCAGTGATTTTTACAAGATTTTAAGGAAAAAATGATGACTTTGGAATTTTATTCCCAATCTAATTATTGTTTACATGGAAGGCCCAGTTATTTTCAAGTATTTAAGAGCTCAGAAAACATTCCACGGTTATTCTCATTATGAAAAGATTGTTCAAGGAGGAAGTAAAGCAGAATGAAAAATAAATCAGAATGAAAACCTAACAAAAGGAGAGATGGAATATAAAATAAACAGGATAAACAAGAAAACCCACCTAATAAAAAAATAAGTAACTTTTGATAATGTCGTAATAACACTTAATGCAGTTTTTAAGGAAGGGTTCTGGATAAAGAAAGGCCAGTCTTGTAGGGAAAATCGGATCAGTTCCATGGAACCTGGGCAGATGAAGTCTAAATTGGTGCCTATAGGGATCAATCGGTTCAGTCGCCCACTGAGGCAAGTGAGAAAACAGTGATGAATCATGTGTGCAAGCTTCCTGGTCACCAAAACACACCCATGAAAAGGACTTGGAACAAGCAGGATAAAGTCTCAATAGATCAAGTGTAGGGCAGGGTACGCACTGTTCAAAAGAGTAGGAGGAGAAATTCCCGGGCAGGCAAGGAGTATGGTAGGTGGAGAAAACAAGAAAGTAACAGCATGATAAAGACCTTGTCTTGAAAAAAGAGGAGGCTATTGCTGTTTAATTCTTGATATCAAAAGAGAAAGATGGACTTTGTATATATACTTGTAAAAAAATTAAGTCATGAAAATAGAAGACCTAGCGCTTTCATAAAACTGTAGATAAAACAACTCATGTTCCATATCAAAAAACTTTAGCAATTCATCAAAAGTCAAAAAAGGGAAAAAAGGCAATTTTTCAAACCCCAGAAAATAGGAAGCACACACAAAATACATCCATAGTAAATGCAAATTGGATAAATTGCCTTGTTGGAAAATAGAATTTCACCCTGGGTTAAAAATATTAAAATTCAGCTCTATTCCATTTATAAGAGACCCACCAAAAGCCCAAAGATGTTGCCAGTAATGATGGGCAAAGATATATGAGCCAAAATGTCCACATGGTTGTGTATATATACATACACATATATATATATATATATATATGTATTCTACTTTGATATGGTCTACTTTGCATCCTGACTCTGGAGAGAGGCATCCTGGTCCATAGGCAAATTTTAAGAACTTGAAACTTTGCAGGTTCTTTGTAAAGAGACTGCAAATAGATATGACTTTGGAGGGTGTGGCAGACAGACTAGAAGATGGTCCATAATGATCCTCACCTCCTGATCGTCACACCCTGGTGTAAGCCCCTTCTCTTGACTGTGGGCTGGACCTTGTGACTTGCTTCTAACCAATAGATATAGCTAAAATGAGAGGATGCCAATTTTGTGACTAGGTTATGAGAGATGGTAACTTTGGTCATGCTTGCACTTTTGCTCTATTTAAACTTTTTTTTGCTGGCTTTGATGAAGAGCCATCTGGAGAGACCCATGTGGTGAGGCTGTGAGAGTAGCTTCCAGCCGACAGCCAGCAAGAAACAACCCTCAGCCCAGCAACCTGTACGAAATTGATTCCTGCCAATAACCTGTCAGGTCCCCATTGAGCATGCAGATGAGACCTCAGCCCTGGCTGATTCTTTGATTGCAGGCTTGTAAGTCCTTGAGCAGAGGACCTAGCTAAGCCATGCCAGGACTCCTGCCCAGACTCGTGACCCACAGAAACTGAGATAAGTATATGTTGTTTTAAGCTACTAAATTTGTGATAATTTGTTACACAGCCATGGATAACAAATTGGGGAGCTTGCTCAGCCTTTGAGCAATGCCATCCAAACCCTGAATTCCCCGGGTATGTTGAAGGAAGGTGATCAAGTCCTTCCCACTTTAAAAGCATGAGACTCAGCCCTGATTCTAACAAACATGTTTGTATATAACATAGAGTTAATCATTGACTATATGAATTAGTATGCAAAGCAAATATCCTTGTTATCCTACTGGAATTCCAGGAGGAAATGTGAAATATGATCAGCAGTAAATCCTGCTAAGACTCTTTGTTAATTAGTCACACTTGGCACAAGTTCAACTAGGAAAGAAAGCCTACTCCACAAGGTGAGTGTACAGACTCAGCCAAGTTGAGTTTTACCAGCAAAGCTGAGGAAACAAAACAGGCCAGGCTCCTTAAGATCTCTGAACAAGGGAAAGTGACTCACACGTGTCTAGGCAATGTTTTGCCATGGTTTTATTCCAAGTTTACCTTTGTCTAGAAAATGGTTAATCCTTTTTCTGAAATGTATACATCTCTCAGAAAAGTGTGGCTTCCCAAAGATGTTCTAGAGTTTAAAGCACTACAATGTTCATGAAACATCCCAAATTTTAAAACATCTGTAACCCAGGCTGGGCGCAGTGGGTCATACCTGTAATCCCAGCACTTTGTGAGGCTGAGGCAGGCAGATCACTTGAGCCTAGGAGTTAGAGACCAGCCTGGCCAACATGGAGAAACTCTGTGTCTACTAAAAAATACTAAAATTAGCCAGGTGTGGGGGTGCACACCTATTATCCCAGCTACTCAGGAGGCTGAGGCATGAGAATCACTTGAGGGAGGTGGGGGTTGCAGTGAGCTGAAATTGCACCACTGCACTCCAGCCTGGATGACAGAGCAAGATCCTGTTGTTGTTGTTGTTGTTGTTTTTTAATCTGTAACCCCGTTCCTAAAAATAACTTGATTTCAGCATCAGACCTGTCATCTCACGAGTTCTCATTCTTAGGAGGAATTAAAAATAAGAAAAGTTGCCTATAATTTCAGCACTTTGGGCAGTCAAGGCGGGCGGATCACAAGATCAGGAGTTCAAGATCAGCCTGACCCACATAGTGAAACCCTGTCTCTACTAAAAATAAAAAATATTAGCCGGGCGTGGTGGTGTGCACCTGTAACCCCAGCTACTTAGGAGGCTGAGGCAGGAGAATTGCCATATACCTCTTCTCCCTCTCACACAGTTTCCCAAATTATTAACATCTTGCATTAGTGTAGTATATCTGTTGAAATTAATGAATCAATATTGTTGCATTATTATTAATTAGTGTCCATAGCTTACATTAAGTTTCACTGTTTGTGTTGTACAGTTTTATGGGTTTTGACAAATGCATAATGTCAGGTGTCCACCAATACAGTGTGATGCTGATAGTTCTGCCACCCTAAAAACACCATGCACTTTATCTACTTATTCCTCCACTGCCCAGCCCCTGGCAACTGCTGATCTTTTTGGTGTCTCTATAGTTTTGCCATTTTCAGAATGCCATTTAGTTGGTATCATACAGTATGTAGCTTTTTCAGACTGGCTTCTTTTACTTAGCAGTATGTATTTAAGTTTCCTTCATCTCTTTCTGTGACTTGTTAGCACATTTCTTTTTAAGGCTGAGTAATATTCCATCATATGAATGTATTGCAGTTTGTTTAGCTCTTCGATTATTAAAGGACATTTACGTTGCTTCTAGTTTTTGAAGATCATGATCAACACTGCTATGAACGTTTGTATGCAGGTTGTTGTGGAGACATAAGTTTTCAACTTAATTGTGTAAATACTTCGTAATGCAATTGCTGAATGACATGACATGACTATGTTTAGCTTTGTTAGAAACTGCCAAGCTGTCTTCCAAAGTGGCTGTACCATTTTGCAATCCATGAGCCGTGAATGAGAATTCCTATTGCTCTCTATTCGCACAAGCATTTGGTATTGTTGGTATTTTGAATTTTAGGCATTCTAATAGGTGTATAGTGGTGTCTCATTGTTGTTTTAATTTGAAATTCTCTAATGACATATTTTGAAATTCTCTAATGACGTACACAAAAAAGATTGTGAGTATATTTTCATGGGCATCTTTGCCATCTGTATATCTTTTTGTGAGGTGTTTGTTCACTTCTTACACATACGGATATCCAATCATTCCAGCTTCATGAATGAAAAGACTATTTCTTCTCTGCTGAATTGCCTTTGCACATTTTACAAAAATCACATGCCCACATGTATATGTGGGTCTATTTCTGTACTTCAATCCTTCCCACTGATCTATTTTTAATCTTTTGCTAAGGCCACACTGTCTTGATTTCTGTAGATCTATAATGAGTCTTGAAACCAGAAAGTGTTAGTCCTCCAATTTTGTTCTTCTTTCTAAAGTTGTTTTGGATACTCTAGATACTTTTCTTTTCATTTACATCAAAATTTTAGAGTTAGCTTGACAGTGTCTACTATAAGTCCTGCTAGGATTTGGATTGGGATTGCATCAATTCTATAGAATAGGGGAAATGGTCATCACACAATAGCAAGGCTTTTAACCCATAGGCGAGGTGTAGCTCTCTATTTATTTGTTTTTTTTTAAAATCGTTTTAGCAGTGTTTATATAGTTTAGTATATATACAGGTCTTGCACATCTTTTGACTAATTTATCCCAAAGTATTTTATATTTTTGATGCTATTGTAATTGGTAGTTTTGGAATTTCAAATTATTTGGTCCTAGACATATAATTTGTTTTTTCACATATTGATCTTGTATATGTCTCAAATTTGACTAAATTATGTATTAGTTTCAGTAGATTTTCTGTAGATTCCATTTGCTTTCATATACAGATAAGCATATCATAGTGGAATAAAGACAATATTCCACTATGAATATTGTCCTACTTTTATTTCTTTTTATGTCCTACTGCACTGGCTAGAATCTTCAGAAATAGAGATGTCTCTTAATTTTTTTCCTGATCTTAGAAAATATCCAGTCTTTTCCTACTTAGTATGGTGTTAACTGTGGATTTTTCACAAATGTTCTTTATCAGATTGAGGGAATACCCCTATAGTGCTGCTTTGCTGAGAGTTGAATTTTCCTGTCTTTTGAGATGATAATATGGATTTGTCTTTTTAAATCTGTTAATATTGTGAATACATTGATAGATTTTCAAACGTTAAACTAACCTTGTTTCCCAGGAAATACACTGGTTATAAAGTTTTATGCTTTTTTGTATTGTTGGATTCTGTTTGCTAAAATTTGTTTTGAATTTTTGCATTTATGTTCATGAGAGACACTGACATATAGTTTTCTTCTCTTGTAATGTCTTTGACTAATTTTGGTATCAGGGTCATATAATGATTTCAGAAGCATTCTTTTCAATTTTCTGGAAGAGTCTGTTTGGAATTAGTATTATTTATTTATTTATTTATTTATTTTTTTGAGACGGAGGCTTGCTCTGTTGCCAGGCTGGAGTGCAGTGGCGCAATCTCGGCTCACTGCAACCTCTGCTTCCTGGGTTCAAGCAATTCTTCCACCTCAGCTTCCCGAGTAGGTGGGATTACAGGTGCATATCACCACACCTAGCTAATTTTTTTGTATTTTTAGTAGAGACGGGGTTTCACCATGTTGGCCAGGATGGTCTTGATCTCTTGACCTCGTGATCAACCCGCCTAGGCTTCCCAACGTGCTGGGATGACAGGCATGAGCCACTGAGTATCATTTCTTTCTTAAATATTTGGTAGACTCCACCAGTAAAGCCATCAGGCCTGGGAATTTTTTTTGAGGGGGGATTTTAAACTACAAATTCATTTGTAAAGGTTGAGATAGGGTTATTCAGGTTGTTTCTTTCTTTTTCAGTGAGCTTTGGTAGCCTGTATGTTTCAAGGAATTTGTCCACTGTTTAACTTGTCAATATCATAGGTCTAGAGTTGTTAATGATATTCCATGATTATCCTCTTTATTTCTGTAGAACTGTAGTGGTGTCACCTTGTTCATTACTAATGTCAGGAGATTATGGCTTCTCTCTCTCTCTTTTTTTTTTTCTGAGTACTCTGCCCAGAGGTTTGACAATGTTATTGATATTCTTGAAGAAGCAACTTTGGCGGTATTTTCTTTATTTTTATTTTCATTTAAAACTCTGAAAAAATTGATTCCTCTCTGACCTTTGTTTTTTGGGTTGAATTTGTTATTTTTTTAGTTTCTGGAGGTGAAAACTGAGGTCATTGATCTGAAACCTTTCTCCTTTTTTAATATTGGCATTGTGCTATAAATTTCCCCCTAAATGCTGTTTTCCTTTTCCATTTAATAATGTCTTCTAGAACTATTTCCAAATTAATTTATAGAGATCTTCCTAATTCTTTTGTTTTTTATTTTTTTGGGCTTTAAAAGTAATCTTTTTATTTTAGAATGATTTCAATTTACAGAAAAATTACAAAGATAATACAGAGAGTTCCTATATACCTACACCCAGTTTTCCCTATTGTAATACTGAGGGTTCTCCAGAGAAACAGAACTAATAGTATGTACATACCTAGAAAAAGATTTATTATAAGGAATTAGCTCACACTTACACAGGCTGGAAAGTCCCCAGATCTGTAGGGTGGGACAGGAGGAAGCTAGAGACTCAGGAGAACCGATGGTGTAGTTCTACTCCAAAGGCCAGCAGGCTTAAGATCCAGGAAGAGTCAAGGTTCTAGTTTGAGCCCAAAGGCAGGAGAAATCAATGTCCCAGTTTGAGTCCAATGACCTCTCCTGGAGAAAACTTCTCTTGCTCAGGGGAGCATTGTTTTTTATTTTATTCAGATTTTCCATTGATTAAATGAGGCCCATCTGCATTATGGAGAGCAGTCTGCTTTACTCAATGCCTGCTGATTTAAATATTCATCTTAGTCAAAGAGATCCCTGCAAAGATGCCCCACATAATGTTTGATCAAGTGTCCGGACACCCTGTGTGGTCCAGCCAAGTTGACACAGAAAATTAATTATCACAACTATTATTAACACCTTACATTAGGATGGTACATTTGTCACATGAATGAACCAATATCAATACTTTGTTATTTACTAAGGTACATACCTTGGTTATGTCTCTTTAGTTTCTGCTCAAGGTCCTTTTTCTCCTCTGGGATCTCATCTAGGATATCATATTACATTTACTCATCAGGTCTCTGTATAGCCATCTTGGCTGTGACTTTGACTGTTTTGATGCATGATTGGTCTCTTCCCCCTCCCCCTCCCATTCCCTCTTCCCCTCCCCCTCCTCCTTCTCCTCCTTCCTCTTCTTCCTCTTCTCCCTCTTCCTTCCCCTCCCCCTCCTCCTCCTCCTCTTCCTCTTCTTCTTCTTTTTCTTTCTTGAGACAGACTCTCCTTCTATCATATTAACTCACTGAAATCTCCGCCTTTTGGTTCAAGCAATTCTTCTGCCTCAGCCTCCCAAGCTAGGATTACAGGCATGTGCCACCATGCCTAATTTTTGTATTTTTAGTTGTGACAAGGTTTCACCACGTTGGCCAGGCTGGTCTCAAACTCCTGACCTCAACTGATCCACCTGCCTTGGCCTCTTAAAGTGCTGGGATTACAGGCATGAGCCACCCCACCCAGCCTCAACTGGCATTATCCTGATGTTTTTCTCATGATTAGACTGGGGTTATGAGTTTCCAGGAGGACACTACACAGATAAGTGGTATTCTCTTCACATCAAATCAAGGGTACACCGTATCCACATAACTTATCATTGATGATGCTACTTGATCACTTGGCTTGAGGTAGTATTTGCCAGGTTTCTCCACTGTCAACTTACCCCCTACCTCTTGTTTTAATACTGTGCTCTTTAGAAGGAAATCACCAGGTGTGGCCCATACTTAGGAAGTGAAGAGTTATGCTTCTCCCACTTGGGGGCAGAATATTTATACAAATTATTGGGAATTTATCTCAGGATATTTGTTTATACTCCCCTATTTATTTGTTTGTTTACTTTTTGAGATGGAGTTTCACTCTTGTTGCCCAGGCTGGAGTGCAATGGTGCGATCCCAGCTCACTGCAACCTCCGCCTCCTGGGTTCAAGTGATTTTCCTGCCCCAGCCTCCCAAGTAACTGAGATTCAGGTGTGCACCACCATGCCCAGGCAATTTTGCATTTTTAGCCAAGACAGAGTTTCACCATGTTGGCCAGTCTGGTCTTGAACTCCTGACCTCAAGTGATCCACCCACCTCAGCCTCCCAAAGTGCTGGAATTACAGGCATGAGCCACTGTGCCCAGCACTTTATTTATCCATTCAGTCATTTATTTGTACCTTTATGAATTCATGGACATTTATTTTATCCTTGGGGTATAGTCCAATATCACTGTATTTTCTTCTCAAATTATCCCAGCTTGGATCATTGGGCGCTCTTTCTGTTTGCTCCTGTGTTCCTTTGATGTGTCCTGTTGTTGTAGTGTGTGTGAGTGAATGCATGTGCATGTGTGCATGTATGTGCATGTGTATGTGCATGTGTGTTGTTTTTGAGTTTCCTTACCTTCTGGTACTATAAGAAGTTCCAGGCTTGTCTTCTTTATTTCCTGCCCTAGTCCTACAATCAGCCATTTCTCCAAGGAGCCCTGGTTCCTTTTATTGAATAATAGGATTGGAAACTAAGGTCTGGCAGTAGGGAGTGCTCATTGTTACTGGAGTGTCATTGTTTCTAGGCTCTCTCAGCTGAAGGAACAAGGAAATACATGCACGTACCTCATTCTTTGTACAGCTGCTTATTATTCCATTGTATGTACCTGCCAGAGTTTACTGAACCAATATCCTTGGTTCAATAGATTTTTTTGCTTGAACATTCTGGTAGTTTCCAGTGTCTTGCTATTAGAAACAATGTTTTAATGAATAACCTTGTGCATCTGTATTTTCATATTGTTGGAGGTATATCTTGGGGTAAATTCCTAGGTGTTACTGAGTTAAAGCCTCGTGCATTAGGTAGATCTTTTGGATATTGCCAAATTTTTTTCATAGGAGTCGCATACAGAATTTGGATATTGCCAAATTCTTTTTCATAGGGGTCCCAACAATCATTAATCAGCTATGATTGATTACCATAGCTGTGATAAGTAATTTTCTGTGTCAACTTGGCTGGACCACACAGGGTGCCCAGATACTTGATCAAACATTATTTGGGGCATTTCTGCAGGAATCTCTTTGAATACAATGAATATTTATAGTTGCCATCCCACTAGCAATGCATGGTAGGAATGTTTGTTTCCCCACAACTTTGTCAACAGAGTGTATTGTGAAGCTTGTAAATCTTTGCCAATCTCAGGGGTGAGGAATGGGTTCAGGGGCTACACAATTCCCATGAAAGGTCTCAGGCTTTCCAAACTAATAGTTGGCAGCAATGAGTTAAGACGAAGGAATCTGAAGGCTTAGGATGAAGTAAAGAAAATTCCTCTCCTGGGCTCCTTTCTTACAGAGTTTTAAGAATGCTACAAATAAAATACATTTAAAAAATAAATGTAGATAGAAAAGAGAAAAAAAAGGAATAATACAGAAATAGGTCATTTTAGTTCACACGTTCTCAAGCAGAACTAAGATTCTGAACAGTGACTCACAAACCCCAGAGAAAATCTGCTTCTTAATAGATGTACTACAGCCATGTGGTGTTGTGTGATAACTAGTTCTTTGTGGTTACCTGTAACCAAAATCTAACTTCCTCCAAGACTCTTTCTCTTTCTGCGGCTGGCCGCTGAGGTCGTGGCAGTGTTGCAGATACCCACAGCTTTGGTTTTGTAATTTCTCTGGCATTCCAGGTTATGGCACACCACCTCTAGAAGTTAATCCTAACTGGTCAAGCTACATTCTTTCCATTGCCCAGGTTTTTAAAAAGTGAAACAAAGAATTCAGGAAGTGTTCCTAATAAAGATCCAGTTGTAGCAAAAGTAGGAAGGAAATATCTCCTTAAGTAGCTTTAAGTTGGCACAAAAAGGAGAAGCTGCTAGTAAAATAACAGCAGCAGCTGTCATTAAATGTTGATTTACTTTTTCTTTTCTTTTCTTTTTTTTAAATTTTACTTTAAGTTCTGCAGTACACGTGCAGATCTTGCAGGATTGTTACATAGGTATACACACTCAATGGTGGTTTGCTGCCTCCATCCCCTCGTCACCTATATTAGGTATTTCTCCTAATGTTATCCCTCCCCAATCTCCCTACCCTCTGCTATCCCTTCCCTAGCTCCCCACCCTCCAATAGACCTCAGTGTGTGATGTTCTCTCCCTGTGCCCATGTGTTCTCATTGTTCAACACCCACTTATGAGTGAGAACATGCGGTGTTTGGTTTTCTGTTCTTGTGTCAATTTGCTGAGAATAATGGTTTCCAGATTCATCCATGTACCTGCAAAGAACATGAACTCATCCTTTTTTATGGCTGCATAGCTTTCCATGGTGTATATGTGCCACATTTTCTTTATCCAGTCTATCTTTGATGGGTATTTGGGTTCATTCCAACTCTTTGCTATTGTAAACAATGCTGGAATGAACATATGTGTGCATGTGTCTTTATAACAGATCAATTTATAATCCTTTGGGCATATACCCAGTAATGGAATTGCTGGGTCAAATGATATTTCTATTTCTAGATCCTTGAGGAATCACCAAGAATGGGCAAAAACTGGAAACATTCCCCTTGAAAACTGATTTACTTTTCCAAATTCTCCCTGCTGTCTTATCAGAGAACACCCCTCCTTTATCTTTAGTTAGGTAGAGGCAATAGCAGGCATTCTTATCCTATCATGCAGATGAAGAAAAAGTTGGTGTGGGTGGAATAAGAGCCTCTGCTCCACCGAGAGAACTGAAATCCGTGTTCTTGTCTGCCCTCTCTTTGACTCAGAAATGGAATAGAGTTGTTGAGAAAAAAACCCCAAGAGTCAGAAAATAGAACCTTGTCCATGTGTGACATCAGCAAGCTGTAGAACTGTTGCAGTCTCAGTTTCTTTGCATCCCACGGAGGGAGAAAATACAGACTCTAGGACTCTGTAATAGAGTTCAAGGCCCATGTGTATAGAGACATGTAACTGTTGTTCTACCAGACTTATTCATTCAATCATTCATTCACTTACTACTTTCTGACTGTCAAAACTAGATTCCAAGTTGCTGGACTTGGAGCCATGAAGACTACCCCTGTCGGCTGTTGTGAAGCTATACTCTCTCCCATCATGTCGAGACCAACCACACATGAACTTGTTACCACACCCTCCAACGTCCACTCTGGCAGACAAAGAATTGCTCAAGTCATGGACAAAACTCCCAATTCTCTGATTTACCCTGCTGGATTTACCCAGGCCTGGGAAGGTATTTCTCCATTTCCAAGCTAAGTTTTTCTGCTTTAGTTGAATAGTATTTTCTCATTCTTTCTGTAGAAAAATTAAGGGGCTGTATACCTTAAAAAGTTGACAATATTTGACCATAAATGAATGGATTGTTGACATACTCTGGGGCAAAGAAAAATATTAGTTTAATTTGGATAGTAAGACATTTTGTAGACTACTAGAACCCTAGGATTGAAAAGAGCTTCTACTGTCTTTTAGTACCAAGTTCCACTGGATGTATCTTTTACAAGATCTTAAGATGAGTCTTTCGTCCCTGAAAAGATCAAGTAATTATTCAGCAGGTATATCCACTTAGCAATAACCAAAACTGGATTCATATATCCAAGGACAAAGCCACTATGGCACTTCTGAGGTGGGCGTTTGAAAAGAAATGTAAGCCGGGAGCAGTGGCTCATGCTGTAATCCCAGCACTTTGGGAGGCCAAGGATCACTTGAGGCCAGGAGTTCGAGACCAGCCTGGCTAACCTGGCAGAACTCTGTCTATACTAAAAATACCAAACTTAGCTAGGTTCGATGGTGCACACCTGCAGTCCTAGCTACTCGGGAGGCTGAGGCATGAGAATCACTTGAGCCTGGGAGGCAGAGGTTACAGTGACCTGAGATCATGCCACCACACTTCAGCCTGGGAGACACAGCGAGACTCTGTATCAAAAACAACAACAACAAAAAGATAAAAAGAAATGTACTGAACTAATGAAGTTTTTATGAGTCAGGGAAGAGTGAATTTATTAAAAGGCAGAAATAAGATTAAGCACATCAGATAGAGCAATTAGCTTCTGAGAAGCAGACAAACTATACTATTCCATTAATTGGTTATGGGTGGAGGAGAAATTGTGTTATTTGTAAAAAGATATTTTGATTTTCACAAAGTCCTCTATCCATTTAAAGAAAACTGAAAACAAAGCAGGAGATTTGGAGAAAATAGAGTAAAACATTTTTAAAAATTAAATTATGGTTGAAATAAAGTTTTAAAGTAGTTTGTAACTAGTGGAAAAAATATGTCATTTCTCAATTTATAAAAGCAGAAGAGGAATAAACATAAATAATGATGATAAATATAAATCTTCTAAGTGACGATCTGTTAACTATGGTTACATATTTAGCCAAGAGGAGAAGAAAAACAAACTGAGAATATGGAAAAGTCACCTTTAAAATAGTAGCTGAGAAGTGGAAAAGCAGAGGAACAGCTAAGAAGTGATCTGAAACCTTTCAGTGACTTCAGAGGAGGCAAGAATTTTTGGTATGAAGCATTTTGTAACAGGAAGTTGAAAGAATGCCTACATTTTCCTCTGTAGACTCAGAATGTAAACAGATTTCCTGCCATCATAAACTGTAACAACTTCCCTTTGAGAGTCTCCGATTCTGGACAAAAACCTCAAGGAAGCCGATGGGGTCATCCGCTAGATTAAAGATAGGAGGAGAGTGTGCGCCTTGGTAACCTGTCATTGTCATTACAAGGAACACCGCTCCTGTGCAGACTCAAAGTGGGAGCTCACGTCTGCAGACACAGAGAGGGGAAGAAGGAATCAGAAGGAAGGGAACTTATATGAACCCTGTGGAGCGTTTCACCTGGATCACCTCACTTAATCCTTCCCTGTGCCAGGTCGGGTGGCTGTCATTACCTACATCTAGAAGATGTGGGATTCGAGTTTCAGGAAGGTCAAAAGATTTGCCCAGGGATGAACAATTAGAAAGTAGCACAACAGGTATTTGAAACCACAGTGGAGAAAGACAGGATATCTGTCATAGGCTGAATTGCATCCCCTGAAATTCATGTGTTGAAATGCTACCCTCCCATACCTCGGAAGACACCTGTCTTTGAACAAGGAAGGGTGAAAATCACCTGCATACGGGGAGATTGGGGTTTGCAGGCAGGAGCGGTTGGAGGAGAGGAGCGACGAGGAAAGAGGCCTCCCCAAAGCAGAGCGGGACATGGGCATGAGGAATTTCCTCTGGTGAATGAGGAAGGCGTTTTGAAATGCTGGGATCTGGTGTCCAATTTGAAGAATTTCTCATCTGTCTTCAAAACCCTTGTGTTGCTTCAGGGGGCAGGAGGCAGGCTGGTGGGAGAAAGCATCTGAATCTCCGGTGATGACCAGCAGTGAGACCACAGCAGAGAGCAGCCTGGAGGGCTCAGAACACAAGAGGGCCTCCAGCAATACCCTATAGTCGTTGACTCTCCACGGCTTCCTATCGGGTGGGCTGGGCTTGAGCCACCTGAGATATTAAAGAGACAGATGAGCCCTGGAAGGCTGGGGGACATGGTACCAGCAGAGCAGAACATTTCAGGCTCCATGCTGTTTTGATGAGAGACACAGGGGAACCCTGGCCTGGGCTGGGAGGAGGCCAAGGCAGCATTCTTGGGAGAACAGGTCAAGGAGGGCACCAGCTAGACGAGGAGTGGGGAGGGCATTTTAGGCAGAGGGAAGAGCAAATGTAAAAGGCTTGAGCTGGAAAACTTGGTGGATTTGGGCGACTAAAAGGGGGAGTTAATGCGGGGGAGAGGCCTGAGATGTGGTGGGAGAGGTCGGTAGGGAAGACACAGGAAATACAGCAGGGGCTGGAGCAGGAACTGGGTCCATGGCCAATCTGGTTTCAAGATCAGAGAAATTTGAGCAAGATATGCTGGTTAAAGCAATCGTGGAGACAGTGCAATGAGAAAGGCTGGAGGTACGGGAGAAAGCACACTGGGTGTGTGAGCTCAGGAAGGTGGAGGGCTGGTGGGAAGGTCAATCCCAGAGCACAGATGCCTCCTCCACTGTGACAGGAAGGAAGGGGAAGCAGCAGAGGGCAGATGCAGGGGCGTCTGTGGGTTTGCAGCAGGAAGGTAAAGGAGGTACCAGCACCTAGTTTCTGCCTTCTCTGTGAAGTAGGAGTTGAGGTCATCTGTTGAGAGCAGAAGATGAGGTGGGGAAGGTGAGGTGAGAGGCTCAAGGAAGCCAGGAGACTGGGAGTTGTTGGTGGTGTTGTGGTCAAAGTCCACCAAGCCGATGGCAGCAGTGTGGGAAGGGAGTCATCAAGTCTTTGCTACTTTCAATCAAATGCCCAGGGGTGCCACTTCCCATCCTCATCTGGCCATGAGCAAGCATGAGGGAGGAGCTGGAGGAATACTGGGCTGGATGTGTCACGGTAGAGGGAGTGCAAACCCCAGGTCTCCACCATGAGAGAAGGGGCTTCTGACACATTAGGCAGCATCCGCGTAGCATGGCTGCAGGGAAATGGTGACCTCGGAGTGACGCCTGCTGCTAAGGGATGTGCTGCAGAGGACGTTCTGATGGGAAGTGGAGGCCTGGGCCATTCGTTCAGCAGGAGTGCAGGATGCAGAGGGCATGGGAGGCTGAGGAGGGAGGACAGATGCAGGTGCCCAGAGAGGGGCAAGGAGTCACAGGAATGATGGGATCAGGCATGGGACGAGGACAATGGGGCTCCAGACTGCTGGAAAAGAGGCCGTGAAAACCAACCTGGGGAGGAGCAAGCTAGCTGATGATACCCTGCCTGGCAGTGGGAGCCAGCCAGGGGCCAGTGGACACGTGTCCCAGTAGCTGCAGCCTCCCTCAGCTCAGGTGGCCAGTGTGCATGCCTGACACTCGATATTCGTAATTCCCTTTCACCCCAGGAGCTGGTGGAAGAGAGCAAGGAAGGGTACCCAGTGGCTCACCCCTGCTCTAGTGCTGGGTGGGGAGGGAGGCCAGCTGAGGATGAGGGAGCAGGTCCCACCTGTTTTTCCTGACTCCTAGGATTGGGTGCCAAGGAGCATCAGGGCTGGTGTTCCCCAGGGTTATATGACCTGCCCATTGGCATCAATAAGCCGTAAAGTGGATCTCAGCAATCTCTCTGCTCTCAGCCAGGTATGCATGTGCCACTTCTTCCAACAAAGTGTCAGGTGACATTCTCCATGCTGCAACTGAGGAAAATGAGGCCTGGGCAGGTGGGTCCCATGCAAATGGTCCCACAGATGGCCATCGCTGGTGCAGCTGAGATCCAAGTGTGCTGGGCCAGGAAGCAGCTGCCCCTCTGTTTCCCACACCCACCCTCCTGGGCTCTGCACAGGGCTCTCTCTGGTTGCTTCAACGTCCATGCTTGTTGGATTCTTGGTTTGCCTTTGCTTTTCCTCTGGTTGGTTTGGGGCATGGTTGAGTTTACCCCACAGGCAAAATGTGTACTTTCACCTTAGGCTTTGAGTCCACTGGGGTGATGCTGGGGATAAGCTGGGACTGGCTGGTTCGCTCAACTTTGTGAGATCAGTAATGAGAGAACAGCGGGCCAGATTGAGGGAAGGCAGCAAGGTGTGGTGAAGCTCCCCAGGCTGAAGGCAAGGATTGGCTGGAGAGCCAGCTGCGGCTCTAGGAGTGGCCATCTGACAGTGGATGGGAGTGGAGGCAGCCACGCCAACCCCTGGCCCAGCCACGCAGGGCCAAGCGAGCAGACACCCTGGCCCCTCTCCCTTCCTGCCCTTTGATCTCCTGCCAGGGCCTCTGGCTGGCCAAGCCCATGTGCCATGGTGGAGGCACAGGAGGCTGGCCCTGCAGGGACCACTGGAGAACACCAGCACAGGCTTCCAGGCCACACCATCGAGCCAATTATTTTACAGCCTTAACTAGGTTCCGACATTAATCATGTGTTTCATTCTGACTTGCTATAGATTCTTCATCACAGCAGGGTGACAATGAGGCAGTGGCTCATGCCTGTAATCCCAGCACTCTGAGTGGCCAAGGCGGGAGGGTTACTTGAGCCCAGAGTTCAAGATCAGCCTGGGCAACATGGTGAGACCTTGTATCTATAAAAAACAGAAAAATTAGCCAGATGTGGTCGTGCACACCAGTAGCCCCAGCTATCAAATTAAATTGTCAGTTTAATACCCATCTGGATATTTAAGGATTTCATAGAAAGCACCCTATTCTATCCCAAGGGTTCTTTCTTCAGAATTTTTCTCTTCCCACAGCTTGTAATCCTCTATGCCAGCAGTCTCCAGCTTTTTTGGCACCAGGGACTGGTTTTGGGGAAGACAGTTTTTTCAGGGATGGTGGGAGGATGAGGATGGTTTTGGGATGAAACTGTTCCACCTCAGATCATCAGGCATTAGTTTGATTCACCTAAGGAGCATGCAACCTAAATCCCTTATATGTGCTGTTCATAACAGGGTCTGTGCTCCTATGAGAATCTAATGCAGCTGCGGACCTGACAGGAGGCGGAGCTCAGGTGGTGACGCTCAGTGACCCTGACCTGCCACTCACCTCCTGCTGTGCAGGTGGAATTAATTTTAATGCTATTTTTATTTAGCTTGATATAGCCAACATATTATTTCAGCGTAAAACCAATATAAGGAATTTATCGAGGAGATATTTTACATTCTTTTTCATAGGAAATCTTTGGAAGCTGGTGTGTGTGTTACCCTGGCAACACAGCTTGGCTTGAACATGCCCCTTTCCCAGTGTTCAGTGGCCCCACGGGGTGAGTGACTGCTGTGCTGGGCGGCACAGGTGTAGACTCCGTTACTGCCACTCCCATACCCACGCGTCCTTCCTTGATCTTCTCTCTGCCTAGGCTACCCTGACAGCAGGACTCCTTGCCAAGAGTCCCCCTCCCTGCCTGCTGCATGAAATAAAAACAAGAGACCTATTTGAAAATGTGCACACGCAACTTTGGTGACTCTGGAAGCCAAGCAGCTGAGCCAGGGTGACGATGAGGACAGTTTGGGTTAAGGAATCTCTCTCTTTGAGGGGAACAAAGTGTAGATTCATTCTTTGCAGTCCTACAAGAATTTTCCTTCCTCTTTCTTCAAAGCAAAGGAGCAATTGTTCTCCCTGTGGTCCACATCAGAGTGCACCTGTGGAGTAGTGATAACCTGTGTGCTTTGGAGTCAGACAGGGCTGAGGTCCAATTCCAGCTCTGTCATCTCTAGCTGTGTGACCCTTGGCAAGTCACCTGACCTCTCTGAGTTTGGGTGCCTTAGTCCATAAACCATGAAAAACATACCTACACTTTATGTGGTTTGTGATAATTTACTGAATTGACATATCTAACGTGTCACACACACACAGTAAAAGCTCAGCAGATGTTAGCCACTGTTCTATGCTGGTGAGAAGCATGTCAGAGAATGAAAAGGGGGAGGTGAATGTTAGACCCAGTACTTGTATCTTCTGAGGATGAGCACAGATCTTCCAGATCCAGAAGGTCAAAAAGATGATGTCAAACATCCTGGTGGATGGGGAAAAGTCCTTGGCTTAGAAATGCTGGAGTGATGTGAGAGGGACAGCTCTCCACTCGATAAATCATGTCTCATGACAGTTCCCAGGGAGTCTAGAGAACAGTAGCTGCTGAGCTCTGTGCCAGATTGGGCGGCTTCTGTATCAGAAAGACATAGCCTGGAGGATGCCACGCTGGAATCAAAAGAGCGAGAGTTACAGGAAGGATGAGTCAGAGGCAAGCCAGGGCCAACAACAGTCGTCTGTTCCTTGAGACACGCCGAGGCGCTGGGATCATGCCGTCCCCCCACGTGGCGCCTGCCTCTTTTCTGAGCCCACCCTGACTGCACTGCAGAGCCACGGAGTTGTTTTTCTTTTTAATCACTTGAGTAAATAGATGCTGTGTGCCTGTTTAAAAAGTAAACAACAATCAATTGCCTATGGCGGGGGGAAATAAATCATGGCTCTCAAGGAGAAATCAGTTTCCTATGGTTTTAACACAAGAGATAAAGAAAACATTTATCCCTCTGTTTTTCAAAATAAGAAAAATAGAGATGAAACTTGATTGGAAAAACGTGACAAATAATGGACTGACTTTTGCAATCCCACATTATGGGTGGGTAAAGGAGAGAAGGAGGACTATGGGGAGAAAAAAGGCAAAATGTAAAAATATATTTAAAAACCCATAAATATAATCTACGTGGGTTCCAACTTGTCCAGCCTCTGTGAGCAAATAGGGTGTTTTGCTTTCCCCACATGGTAGAAATCCATCTCAAAGTAACTGAATATTCTTTTTATTTTTTTGAGACAGGGTCTTTCTCTGTTGCCCAGGCTGGAGGCAGTGGCACAATCATGGGTCTCTCTGTATCCTTGACCTCCCGGACTCAAGGGATCCTCCCACGCCAGCCTCCCAAGTAGCTAGGGCTATTGGCACACATGCCCAGCTAATTTTTGGAATTTTTATAGAAACAGGGTTTTGCCATGTTGCCCAAACTGGTCTAATTCCTGGGCTGAAGCAGTCTTCCCACCTTGGCTTCCCGAAGTGCTGGGATTACAGGTGTGAGCCACCGTGCCCAGCCCAGCATATTCTTTTGAACGTATTCATGGAACCGACTGAAGAGTTCACTGACCCTATGATCAGCCTGCATTGCTTCCTCTCTCCCCCTCCCTCACCCCATCTCTTGGCTCTGTTTTCCTCCGTGATGGCATCATTCCCAGGCAGGAGACAGCAGTGCAAGGCTCACAGTGTCCTTGCACTACCGTCCAGACTAAACCACAGTGGCTTTCCTTCCCAGGGTCCCTCTTGGCCCCTGTGCAGCCATTTCTGCCCCCTTGGGCTAGTGTCAAGGTGGAAGAGGGAGACAAGGTTCGTAGATTGGCTCCAACTGAGCAAATGCCCAGCCCTGGCTGGTAGTGTGTGCAGCAAATCCGTGTTCAGCCACAGCACGAGGCTCAAGTGGGCGAAAGCAGCTCTACAACCGGAGGGGCTGCCATGGGAAGAAAGGAAGGAGTGGGCATCCCAGCTCCTGGCAGCTCATGTCCAAGTCCCTGAAGCACGGGTTAAAGGACGCTGCTCCTTCCTCTTCTAATAGATTTTGCAAATAAGGAGTCTCAGGCCAAAGAGGAGAAACAAAATATAGCTATTGATCCTCATTATTGGCTGATTCCATATTTGTGAATTGGCCTTACTTGCTAACATGTATGTGTGACCCTAAAGCAAACATCTGGCACACATGTGATCACTGGTAGACACAGAGAGGGCAGTGACCAATTTTAATCTTCCCATGCACAGTTTCCCAGCTAAGGTCAGAGAAGGCAACACTACCTTCTTGTTTCAGCTCTCCTACGGGAAACAAGTGTCCTTTTCAGTCTATCGAGAGCCCTGTTTTTAACATTTTTGTTCTTTTGGCTGGTGATTTTGCTCTTTAAAATGGCCCCCAAGTGTTAGTGGTGAAGAGCTTCCTCATGTTCATAGCACAAGAAGGCTGTTATGTGTCTCAGGGAAAAAAACACGTGTGTTAGAGAAACCCGCTCAGGCATTTGTTATAACGCCGTTGGCTGTGAGTTCAACATTAATGAGTCAACAATCTGTGTTAAATAAGGTGTCTTTACACAGAAACACACTTAAAACAAAGTTGTGTATTGATTGGTTGAGAAAAATGTTGCAACCAGAGGCTCACAGGAACCTAACTTTGTGTTTTCCTTAGGAGCAATGGTTTGGTATTCACAAGTTCAGTGCTCGCAGTGACTTTATAGACTAGAACTACGGCAAATAATGAGACCCATACAAAATGTCCTCTAGGCCACCCGGAGGGTAATTGACTAAGCCAGGACTCTGAGAGTTTTGGAGTCCACTGCTTTTGCATTCTGCCATATGCAATGTGGGGCAGAGGTTAGGAAGACAAAACAAAGCAAAAAGTGAGAAGACGGAGGGGAAGGCAGTGGGAAACAGCAGTTGAGCAAGCAGAGAAGTGAATGTCTACGAGGCACAGTTGTAGATTTGGTGGCTCTCAGGCAGGCCAGGCTCATCACACCTAGCTATGCCAATGGCTTGGAGGCCAGCGTCCTAAGATCGTGTAGGGGATAATACTTATCAGCCTTGAATATCATAATTGTATAAACCTAGGCCACAAGTTTCAACACAACTCAAAGAGAAGCCCCAATGACATCCACAAACGCTTTCGAGAATGTGAAATCTTTGGTTAACAACATCCCTGGTTTAGGTAAACAAGAGGGTGAGAGAATATTTGTAAGTATAAACCATAAAATTTAAGTATGTATGTGTTCTCTACGTTGCCATCAGAGTTTCTGAGTCTATTGAACAAAAAGGGCAAGGAAATTTCCCGCGGGATTTTGGTGTTTGCATGAATACTTATCTTCAAAGGAGAGCTGGTTAGTAAACTCCAGGCTGTGTAGGAATATCATAGAAATTGCTCATTGGTGGAAATTCTTGTTTAAGTGCTTGATGTGGAGAACTGTGGTTATTAAACTTCCAGTTGTAAATTATGCATGTCATAGGAGAGTGGATTTACTCACCAAGCTGTGACATGATTAAATCATTGACTTACCCTTGCTGATTCTGTCATAGTGAATCCACCAATACATCAAACTGGACATGGTCATAAGTTACAATCCGGCATGAAAGCCTCCTCCTTGGAAAAGTTATTCGGACAAGTAAATAAGTGAGTGATACTAGCAAATTAATATTGGAATTTAATTTACATTTCAAAGCATTTTTCTTTCACACATATTTTGTTTATTTCTCTGCTCCTGGAAATTATGATTCCAAAGTTTAAATTTCAATATCTTAGAAACTGTCCTTCTTTACCCAAAAATACCATCTGCTTTTATTTTCAAACTTTAGAATTTATTTTGAAAAGAACATGTTTACTTTGTTTTCTCAAGGAGTTCTAAAAGATTAAAATACGTATGAGTAGAAAACTAATGGATCTGAAATTAAATATCTGATTGGGTCTTGAAGGGTGCTGTGTAGCCTTAGCATTATTTAGCAGTTTAGTAGATATATTTGTAATTTCTTACATATATACATGGACTGTCAAAGGATCTTCATTTTGGCTTTTGTTGAGCTTATTCTCTGAGATTTCACATCTGCCTCAGTTGAAGATAGCTGCAGGTTACATCTGGAATTAGCATCTCTTTCAGTTAATCAACCTTGTTTTTCCAAAACAAATCTTGGTTTTCTCCTACACTAGCCTTAGAATGACAAGCATTTGGAAAGTGCTTATGTTGGTGTTTTAAGACTCAAGACCTTCCGTGTGGGGGCTCCAGGAAGGGTCCTGCCTCAGAGTGAGCTGCTTTCAACCAGGTATATTTTCCTTAGATCCTGGGTCATGGATTCATGCAATTTTGTACAATTAACTTCTAAACTGTCTTTTATTCTCTAATCATGCTCTTTATAAGCTTCCTGCATGTAAAGCAATGAGGAGGAACAGTGACTTGTATAAACGCCATGCTTTATAGTTTACAGAATGTTTTCATACCCTTGAAAGGATCCCAGCACCTTACAAGGGGTTTTTGCTAATGAGTATGTTGAGTAAGTGAATGACTGAATGAATGAATGGACCCATGATCTTATATGAGCCTGACAACATCCCTGGGACATATCCTCATTTTACAGAAAAGGAAATAGACATGCATCTTATAAAAGTCAACACCAACCTATATTTACTTTGTATGCTAATAATTTCTCTGACCTGGGATGATATAGTTCCCTTTAGTTACATCAGTACAAAGAAAGCAGTTTCAGTAAGCAAATACACAAAAACATTCACCTCTTTCTGGTTTGCACAAAAGTGACTCTAGATTTATTCATTCAATCAAACAACACCAAGATCAAATGTCCCCTCTCCATCAGGGCTGGTATTGACATGCTGTACACTTTCTGCTACAGAACAAAAGAAGCATGTGGGCTAACTGAAATTAATCTGGTTTACATTTTCAGGAATTGAATGAATCTTTGTGGGCCTGCTTTTCCTGATATTTCACTAGTGTTTCATTGAAGGTTCTATGCAGGGGCATAGTCTCGTTGCTGACTCCTCACCGATCCTATCCTCGAGCGGCATATATTTCAGTCACTGCTAAGCATGTACAATCACTCTCTGTGTGTAATCCTTGGAATAAGACATAGGGCCCACATGTCAATCAAACTGACCATCATTTGCATCAGGACTGTGCCATGGGCATTCCTCAAGGAGGGTGGAAGCACCTTGCTCTTGTCCACAATTGTGTATAGGCAATATCATGTTAGTCAAGATGAATGGCGTGGCTATTTACCTTAAGGTGTGGTGATCTTTGCTGTTTTAGACCTCAGCAATGATCATCTGTGACACTTCCTTCTGGGGCTGGCATTTCATCATCGAACAATCTCAGTTTCATTCCATGTGTCTCTTTTCTGTTCTGCTACCTGCTGGCCACTTTCTCTGCATCTTTGTTCTAATCCAGAGGAACAGAGACTCTGATTCAGTCTGTCCACGGACAGGTCCTCTTAGATCATATGTGTTCGACCTGATCCAATCAGCTCTGGATGGGGCATTGCGTGGCCCCAGTATGCCCTCAGGCCCTGTTGGTAGCAGGGCTGTGGCCGAAGGGGTGTGGGGAGGTCTGCATACCAGCATGCATCTCATTCAGGCCCTTCACCCAGTGGTGCTGGATCTGGTTTGCATTGGCTCATAAGGGCCAGCTGTGAAAATTTCAGGAATATTGTGAGCCAGTTGTTAAATATAGCCAGGATTGAAAATTAAATTATGTCAACTTACAATAAAACAAATTATATTAAAAGCAGAGGTAATAAATGCACAGAACTCCTTTTCTAATTATTTTACCACATTTTATTATTATTAATGCCTAATGATGGATATTACCTAGCCCCATGGTAGCAACCCTATGTAATGGTGTGTGACCATGTTTCTCTTCTCAGCTGCACATTTACTGATGTCAGGTTGCTACTCTGATACCAGCCATGGTGGGAATATTTACACCATAGCAATTGTCAAATGCTATAAACCAGGGCTTAATTTATTCTTTTGTTGGTCATCTAGACTTGGGGTCCCCAATTCCTGGGCCACAGACTGGTACTGGTCTTTGGCCTGTTAGAAATTGGGCTGCACAGCAGGAGGTGAGCGGTGGGAAAGTGAGCGAAGCTTCATCTGTCTTTACAGCTGCTCCCCATCGCTGGCATTACTGCCTGAGCTCTGGCTTCTGTCAGATCAGTGGTGGCATTAGATTCTCACAGGAGCGGGAGCCCTATTGTGAACTGCACATGCAAAGGATCTATGTTATGTACTCCTTATGAGAATCTAAAGCCTGATGATCTGAGGTGGAACAGTTTTATCCTGAAACAATTTCCCCCACAATGCTGGGCTGTGGAAAAATTATCTTCCATGAAACTGGTCCCTGGTACCAAAAAGATTGAGGACAGCTGGTTTAGACTTAATAAATTAGTGGAGATTAAATTAGAAAGTGTGGCGTGTCCATAGTCATTATATTACAAGTAGCACAAGCAATTGAGGAAATATTTTTGCAGTGTTTAAAAGTATTATCTGACTCAGGAGAAAGGGTGCTCAGGCCATTGACAAACAAGTTAGGTTTCAAAACACAGCTTCATTGTTTTCTTTTTGTCTGTTGCTATAACATGAGGGAAAATACCAACCAACATTTTTTTTTTTTTGAGATGGAGTCTCACTCTGTCACCCAGGCTGGAGTGCAGTGGTGCAATCTTGGCTCACTGCAACCTCCATCTCCTGGGTTCAAGCAATTCTTGTGTTTCAGCTTCCTGAGTAGCTGAGATTACAGGTATGTGCCATCACACCCAGCTAATTTTAATTTTTTGTATTTTTTTTTTTAGTAGAGACAGGGTCTCATCAGGTTGCCAGGCTGGTCTAGAACTCCTAACCTCAAATGATCCATTCACCTTAGCCTCCCAAAGTGCTGGGATTACAGGCATGAGCCACCATGCCCAGCCAACCAATGTTTGTTTCAAAATTGTATTTGTTGCCAATTGAACCATAGGTTGGCTGTGGATACAAGAGTTCACCAAAAATTGAGACAGCATCTTGTCAGTCAATTGGCCTTTTAAAATACTTTTTACTACAGAATTTATAATAAAGAGTATTGTATATTTGATTATTATTTGCAAACTGTGTTACACATTTCTTGTGTTAGTAAAGTTTATAATAACCATATGTATGCATGTATATATGCATACTGGTTTTGGGAGGCTGATTGTTAAGTGTTTACCAGCACCTCGGTGCTCTTGCCCACCCAAGGGACAGCCCATGGGCTGAGGGGAGCCCAGCAGGGACTGTGGGGAGGTAGCAGGGAGTGCAGAAAGTGCTGAGTGGGGCCAGCTCTCCTGCATGGGGGGTTGATGTGCAGAGAAGCCTTGGAACCCTGAGAGAGTGGGACTCATGTTCCTAGTGCTCCTAGGCAGTGTGAAAGAAACATAAATCCCTGGATCCCTAAATCACTAAGCCAAAGGGAAAAGTCAAGCTGGTAACTGCATCAGGCAAACCTGTCTCCCATTCTATTCCTAAGGAAGATAGCTACAAAGATAAAGAAGCTACAACCTCCCTCACAATTTGCCCACAAGGAAATTCCTTGTGGAGAAAGGACAGGCAGAACTCAAAGTCATCCCTCTGGCCAGGCATCGTAGCTCATGCCTGTAATCCCAGTACTTTGGGAAGCCGAGGTTGGCAGATCACGAGGTCAAGATCGAGACCATCCTGGCCAACATGGTGAAGCCCTGTCTCTACTAAATATACAAAAATTAACTGGGCGTGGTGGCGCGTGCCTGTGTTTTCAGGTACTCAGGTGGATGAAGCAGGGGAATCACTTGAGCTCAGGAGGCAGAGGTTGCAATGAGCCGAGATCAAGCCACTGCACTCCAGCCTGGTAACAGAGTGAGACTCCGTCTCAAACAAAACAAAACATGAAACAAAGTCGCCCCTCTGCTCACAGGAGACAAAGGCATGTCTAACGTGCTTCCTCGGCCCTATTGTTTGACTAAGCCAGACTAAGGCATAAGAGACTTGGGTATTCAGTGAAAGACTAATCAGAAACTCAGAAGAATGCAACCATTTGTCTCTTACCTACCTATGACCTGGAAGTTCCTTCCCCACTTTGAGTAGTCCCGCCTTTCCTGACCAAGCCAATGCACATCTTACATATATTGATTGATGTCTCATGTATCCCTAAAATGTATAAAATCAAGCCCTGCCCTGACCACCTGAGGCACATGTGGTCAGGACCTCCTGAGGCTGTGCCATGGGCATGTCCTTAACCTTGGCAAAATAAACTTTCTAAATTGATTGAGACCTGTCTCAGATACTTTTTGGTTTATGGAAGGTTATGGTGACAGGGAGAGCTGCAGAGACTGTCAACCAAGGGATGCCAGCCCAGCAGCTGGGTGGAGAGTGCCTCTTCCTCTTCCCCACAGCAGCACTTAAGAGAAAGGAGAGAAGGTCTGTCATCCTCTCCTCCAATCCAAACAGAGCCTGAGCTCAAACATTTGCTCCAGGAAGAAGGGATGTAAATGATGCTGGAAATGAGACTGTAAACTGGATTGAGTTTTTGTACCCAAAGCAACTGGAAAGTTTTGGATTCTGTTCAAGATATCATCAAGGAATGAAAAGGAAGATCCAACAATATATAGTTCTAAGTGGTGATTTTTAAAAATTCCATATTTCCATCTCACTGTTAGAACTAACTACTGAAAATCCTGGTTGAACTGGCCTTGAATAACTGTTAGATTTTTATTGTAAGTAAAGTGAGAGCTTTTCCTCTTTTCTTTGCCGAAACCTCAGAGTCAAGTTAGTACCGCCTTCATCAACTCACTATGTGGTATTTTGGGGCAATAAGCTATATTCTCTTCCTGTGCATATTTTATAATCACTCTAACTTCCTCAAATACTTATTCTTAACTTTGTATCATCAGTAGTTTGTAAATCAGCTCACCTTTGTATCATCAGTAGTTTGTAAGCTTACCTTTGTATCATCAGCAGTGTAAGTCATTTTTAGAAGAGGAGAATTGGAAATAAATGAAGAATTGCACTCACTGAAGTAAGATGTAATTTTTTGGAAATTGAGATGGTAGAACAAAAGTTCATGACTGTGGATAATACAGTGAGTTTTAAGTTTCTCTTCAAAGAATCAGTATGTCAGTATTTTCAGTTTCCTTGTTCTTTGTTTTCCATTTTAAAGTTTAACTGCCTTGTTCTCTTCATCTCCTTGCCCCTAGTTTCAGTAAACAACCTTCCTGTCAGTTCTAATCAGTAGTTCATATCTCTACCCCTGGTCACCTGCTCCATCCTGAGTCAAGCCTGGTCACCTGCTCTGACCTGAGTCACCCCTGGTCACCTGCTCTGACCTGAGTCACCCCTGATCATCTGCTCTGACCTGAGTCACCCTTTAGTCACCTGTTCTGGAACCACCTTTCCCACTGAAACTGCTCACCTCACCACTCTGGCTTGCACCCCTGCTCTCTTTAAAATAGCCAGTCTGAATTAGCTTAGACTGTGTGGTTCAACTCTACTCAATAGGGGAATGACACAGCAGTAGGGGCTACCTGCATCAGGGATAAGAACCCCTTGCCCTCCCTTGTTCAAGGGTACCCTCACCATTGCTACAAACACAAAACGCACCCTTCTACAGAAGTAAATTACCTTGCTGAGAAAATTTATGTTCAAATGCTATTTCTTTTGCAGCATCAAAACTTTATTTCTAACACCATGAGATGTGCTAGAGGTGAAAACTGGTTACTGACTTTTGAAGAATCTAAATCTATTATAGCTAGATGCTCAGGTTCTGCAGATAAGGTGGGTCTTTGGTTTATCATTTCATTTCTTTTTAACTTCAGAGTGGGAGCACTGAGTTAATAACACTTCTCTGGTCATGACCTATTTGTGTGATTGATTCATGAGAAGTGCCTCTTTTACTATACTTTTATCCCCATTTCAAATTCCTCGTTCCTCTCCTTTTATAGGTAACAATTTAAATGAATTTAACATTTATTTTCTTGTTCACATGCATTTTTGAAGACATGTACATTTTGTTTTGAGTGCATTTTTAAAGTTGGAATCTCTTCACGTTTTTATATTCTTTTATTCTACTGCATTTTTTCCCTGTGAAATGTCTTTTTTCTTTTTGCAGTTTGGTTGTTGATATTTTTTCAGATGGATTTGTTGGAGTTATTTTAAATATATATTCTCTATAGTACTCTGCCGTCTACGTGTGGAATGGAAGTATCTTCCTCTAGTCGGCTGTTATAAAATCTTAAGCGTAGTTTAATAAATTTTTATGGAGTGATAGGCACCAGGTCAAGAAGTAGAACCTTACTGGCCCAGCAGCCCCTCATGGATCCCCGCAATTGTAACTGCAATCCTGATCTCCAATATTGAAACATCAATTTGTTGTTTTGACATTTCATATTGTTAAATACAGTGAGTTCCAAGTTTCTCTTCAGGTCATCTCTCTTGTTCTTTGTTCTCCATTTTAAAGTTTAACTCCTTGTTCTCTTTACCCCCTTGCCCCTAATTTCAGTAAACAACCTTCTCACCAGTTCTCATCAGTAGATTTTGGTGCACCCGTCACCCAGGTGTACACTGTACCCAGGGTGTAGTCTTTTATCACTCACTCTCCTCCTACCCCTTCCCCCTGAGTCACCAAAGTCCATCATATCATTCTTATGCCTTTGTGTTCCCATATGAAACCTTATTTTCCAATACATGCAATTAAGGCTATAAATATTCTGCTAAGCACATCTTCAGTTGTATACCATAAGTTTCATCTGTAATATTTTCACCACCATTCAATGTAAAATATTTTCTGATTTAAATTTTAATTTCTTTTTTTGGAATGGTGGATTATTTAGAACTCTATTGCTTATTTTACAACATTAGAGGAGCTTAGTTTTATTTTCATGACTGTTTTCTAGACTAAATTCACTATGGACAAAAAATTCATTAACTCATATACTATATGAGTTAATCCATTTAAAAACTGGAATTTTATGGACCAGCTAATTGTCAATTTTGGAAAATGTTCTATATGAACTCAAAAAGAATATATATTCTACCATTGCTGGGAGAAATTAGATACATTTATTACTAATATTGTTCAAATCAATCTGTAGATCAAGGAAGGATGTGTCTGATTGTTCTATTAGATACCAAGTAAAGTGTTTCAGTGTTCCAGTCTGCCTGTGTACATCTCTTTTTAGTCCGTCAATTTTTTTTTTTAATATTTTGAATCTATGCTATTTGGTAATGCAAATTTAGAACTGTTACATCTTCCTAGTGGACTAAACTTATTATGAAATATCCCCACATTTCTCAAGTAATGATTCTTGTATTATGGTTTACTTTGTCTGACATTCGCGTAACTCTGCCAGCTTATTTATTTATTTATTTTAAGAGACAGAGTCTTGCTCTGTGACCAAGGCTAGAATGCAGTGGCACCTCAGCCTCCTAAGTGACTGGGATTACAGGTGTGTGCCACCACACCCAGCCAATGTCTTGAAAATATATATATACATTTTTTGTAGAGACAGAGTCGTGCTATGTTGCCCAGGCTGGGCTCAAACTCCCGGCCTCAAGTGATCCTCCTGCTTTAGCATCCCAAAGTGCTGGGATTATAGGCATGAACCACTGCACTTGGCCTTAGCTTACTTTGACTGGTGATTGCATGGTATATCTTTCCCTATCCTTTTAATTTAAATATTTCTGTGTGTGTTTTCTGTAAAAAACACATGTAGTTAGGATTTGCTATTTTATCCAGTTTGACAAAACTGTCTTAAAAAAATTAATAGATTTTATTCTTTGGGGAAGTCTTAGGTTTATGGAAGAATTGAGTAGGAGGTACTTAGAGTTTCTGCGCACCCCCTCAGTGTCCCCATCCTCTCTCATTAACATTTTGCATTAGTGTAGCATAGTTGTTATAATCAATGAGCTAATATAAATACATTATTGTTAACTAACATCTATACACCACAATAGAGCTCACTCTTTGTTTGGTATATTCTATGGGTTTTGACAAATGCATAATGACATGTATCCTCTATTATAGTATCCTACAGAATAGTTTCACTGCCTTAAAAATCCTGCATGCCCTGTCTATTCATCTCTCCCTTTCTCTTCAGCATCTTTGTATTTAATTTTTTAATTGAAGTTTTAAATTTAACTACATGCAGTAAGTTACTAACATGTTTTACTTTAATTCTACCTCTTACTACTGGATTTCTATTTGTCCTGCATGTTCCATGATACTGTTTCTTTCCTTTTTTTGATTATTTAAGTATTTTTAAAATTTTCTTTCTCTCCTCTATTAGTTTGTGACTTAGACACTCCTGTACTGCAAAGTTATCCTAGAGATTTCTGCACACATCCTTGCATTTTTGGCATCTAATATAAATGAATATTCTTAATGCTTCTGAAACAACATGAGAACCATGGAATACTCTAACTTTATTTACTACTTTCACCACGATGTGCTATTGTTGTCCTATATTTTATTCTCTATATATCTCAAAACCACAAGACATTATTTTTTCTTATACAGTGAATATTCATTTGTATTTACCCACCTATTCATCTTTTCCATTGCTCTACATTCCCTCCTGTGTTTCTGAGTTCTGTATGAGAGCATTACTTTCTGCCTTAAGAATGAAGGCAGCCAGATATTAAGATAAGCTTCCTTCAAAGAAGCAAAAATAAGACTGCTAACTTCTCAACAGAAAACAAGACTGCTTCTAATGTGTCCATTCTCCCCTGTTAAAAGACAGAAGACAGTGAAACACTTTCAAAGTCTGAATAACTGCCAACTAGAATTCTGAACATATAGCTGAAGGGCAGATTAGATACTATGAAGAGAGAATTAGTAAATTGGAAGACACATAAGAAGAAAATATTCAGAATAAGCACGTAGATATTAAAAGGATCAAAAATATGAAAAAAAAGTTTAAGAAACAGAAGGGATATGGCGTAAAGTTCATGTGGAAGTGGTTGTCTTGAAATAGAATAAATGTCCCTTAAAAGTGAAGACAAATAAAGATATTTACAGATTAACAAAATCGGAGAGAAAAGATCATAAGTAGACCTCACTTAGGGAAAGCCAAATGGTATCCTTAAGCTTTTAATAATGTTTTCTCCTAACAAAGAGATGTATTTATTTATTCGCTTCTGGAAGGCAGCATAGCACATCAACTAGTCAAGCTGTTCAGGTGGTTGATTGCTAGATGGCAGTCCTTTTGGGAACTAGCCTATTGCTTCTTTATCTTTCCTGCTAGGGAGCAGTCTTTAGGGTCCCATTTGAGAGCTTGGTGTATTCACAAGGGCCCCTCCCTATGATTGGGCCCATGACACCAGTTTTTGCACCCCCACACAGCAGGGACACTGAAAAGGAGGGCCTTCGGTCTTTCCTTTTGGTAAAGGACAAATGCAACACAAATGCGGGGCTCACCTCTCTTGGCTTTATTCTTCTTCTAGATCCTTCTTCAGACAAATGTTGTCTGTATGCTTTTTAACTTTTACAGTTTTTCTTAGTGGAAATGTTGGGCCTGAAACAACCTAGTCAGAATACGTTGGAAAGTGAATTCTCAGAATCCATTTTTAATACAGTTGTCCCTCAGTATCCTCATGGGATTGATTCCAAGACTCCCTGCACATACCAAAATCTGAGGATGCTCAAGTCCTTGATATAAAATGGTGAGATATTTGCATATAAACTACATATAGCCTCCCATATGCTGTAAATCAAGCTTGTCCAACTCACAGCTCATGTGCTGAATGCAGCCCAGAATGGCTTTTAATGTGGCCAAACACAAATTTGTAAACTTTCTTAAAACATTATGAGTTTGTTTTGCGATTTTTTATTTGTTTAGTTCATCAGCTATCATTAATGTATTTTATGTGTGACACAAGACAATTCTTCCAGTGTGACCCAGGGAAGTCAAAAGATTGGACTCCCCTGCTTTAAATAATCTCTAGATTCCTTATAATACCTAATACAATATAAATGGTATATAAATAGCTGTTGCATTGTACGGTTTAGGGAATAATTACAAGAAAAAAACTGAATGTGTTCAGTGCAGTCTCCTTTTTTTACTGACTATTTCAATCTGCAGTTATTTGAATCTACAGATGTGGAACCCATGGACAAGGAACACTGACTGTATATGAATGATATCATGATATATATTTCATATACATCTCATTTGATTTCTTATTTTTCACTAGCATACATGTTTATTTGCGAGTTTCCCTCATATTAGTAAATATTCTTATAATTCTTTTTGTCCCTCTTCATTGTTGCATATGTCAGGAAACACACATGTACACACACACACGAACACAAACACACGGTGCTTCTGATACCCTACCCCCATAAATACTGCCATAATGAATATCTTTATGCATGCCTCCTTATGCATCTGTGCTATACCTCTTTGTGATATCTACCCAGGCACAGAATTTTTCTGCCTCAGGTGGTGTGCTCTTATCTAATTTGTCAGTAATGCCAGATCATTCAAAATAGTTGGTATACTCTGTCCCCTCTCCAGCAGCACATCAGGGGGCCTGTGACCCCATATTTTCAGCTTTTTGTTTATGCTCATCTTCAGTTGTAGAGTGATTTCTTATAGTTGTTTGGATTTGCATTTTCCTGATGCAAACTAATGAATTTGAATAATCATCATACGTTTTTAGCTTTTTGAGTTTTCTCTTTCTCTTTGTCTCTTATAGATATTTTGCCATCCTGTTGTTTATTGAAACATTTTCCTAGGTCTGTAAGAATCCCTTGTATGTTACACAGGTGCATCCCATGTCAGTTTTTGACATTGTAATTGTTATCTAATGACTTTGTCCACAGTTGGCTTCCTTGAATACCAATCTTGAATTTTAATGTATTCAAATTGATCATTTTTGCCATACAATGTGTGCTCTTAGAATTTTGTTCCAGAAGCAATTTTCCAATCAAATTACAAAATATCATTCTACATTTACTTCTATTAACTTTATAATTTTACCTGTCCCATTTGGTTTTTAATCTAAATACAGTCCACTCTCAAATGTGGTTTGGTATAGGCACCCAATGTAACTTTCCTTCAGATAGTGAGCCAGTTTTCCCAAGATCGTCTGCTGAGTTGGTCCTATGTCCATAGATATGTGTTATTCACATGCACTAAATTCCCATAGCATTGTTTCTTCCTGAGCTGTTTATCTGTCTCCCTCATCTAGTTGTCCATCCTACAGCAAATGCCACATTCCTGTGATCTTGAAGTATGTCTTAATATCTGTTAAGGCAAATCCCCTGTTGCTTCTTTGTAAGATTGATTTAAATGTTGGGCTTTTATTTCTCCATGTTATTTTAAAGTGAGTTAATGAGTTTCTTTAAAAAGATCTGAAATTTTGATTGAATTGCATTGAATTTATATATAGTTTGGTGATAAAGGATATCTTTATAACATTACATCATCTCGGCCAAAAGTAGAACATCTCTCCATTTATTTATATCCTCTTCTGTTTCCTTCACCATAATTTTGATGTTTCACGACGGAAACATTGTATATTACTGGTTAAGCTAATTTAAAAATACTTAAGAATGCACTGCTCTTGTGAATGGGCTATTACTTTAAAAAATGTTTTTTGCTCTTATTGCTGAATAACAGATAGAAAAATGCTTTGGGTTTATGGAGTTAATCAAGTAATCAGAAATTGAAGGGCCAATCTTTTTAGCCTAATACTTTGTGGAGCCAAGTTTTCTAAGTAGATAATCATTCAGTGATGATGGTTTTATCTCTTCTTCTTTCATTCTCACACTCTTTATTTGTTTTCTTTCTTTGTACTGTTGGCCAGAGCCTCTGACAACATCTTCAGCAGAACCAGTAAAAATTAGCAATTTTGTCTTATTATCTTAGCAAAAAGTGTTTCCCAAGTTTCTCCATCAGGAATAAGATTGGCTGCAAGTGTTTGGGCATAAAGCATGATCAAATTAAGGGAGTTCAATTCTTTGCCCAGTTTGCTAAGAATTTTTTCATTAATAGGTATGGAGCATTACTAAATATTTCTATATCAATTGAGATAATCACATGCATTTTTCTTCTGTGATCTATTATTGCTCAGTGTTACTGTCAGAAGCTAACTCTATGACTATATGGAGTGGGTGAGTATGGGAGAATTTTTCTTCAGGAAATATTTTTAAAAAGAATTTTGTTAACTGTCCCAAACTTTCAATCTTTACCTCCAAGTTTGCAACATTAAACTGGTGCTTAGAAGAGGACTCTTCAGGCTAGGCATGGTGGCTCACGTCTATAATCCCAGCATTTTGGGAGGCTGAGGCAGGCAGATCATGAGGTTGGAGATTGAGACCATCCTGATGAACACGGTGAAACCCTGTCTCTACTAAAAATACAAAACATTAGCCAGATGTGGTGGCACACACCTGTAGTCCCATCTACTCAGGAGGCTGAGGCAGTAGAATCGCTTGAGCCTGGAGGCAGAGGTTGCAGTGAGCTGCGATTGCACCACTGCATTCTAGCCTGGGCAACAGAGCAAGACTCCATCTCAAAAAAAAAAAAAAAAAAAAAAAAAGGACTCTTCAACACAGGTCTCCAGCTTCTGGGCCATGGACTGGTACTGGTCAAGGCCTGTGAGGAACCAGACTACGCAGCAGAAAGTAAGCAACGGGTGATCCAGAGACACTTCATCTGTATTTACAGCAGCTCCCCATTGCTCACATTAATGCCTGAGCTCCACTTCCAATCAGAACAGCAGCAGCATTAGATTCTCATAGGACCATGAACCCTATTGTGAACAGCACATGTGAGGGATCTAGGTTGTGAGCTCCTTATAAGAATATAATGCCTGATGATCTGTCACTGTCTCCTATCACCCTCAGATGGGATTGTGTAGTTGCAGGGAAACAAGCTCTGGGCTCCCACTGATTCTATATGATTCTACATTATGGTGTTGTATAATTATTTCATTGTATATTACAATGTAATAATAGCAGAAATAAAGTGCACAGTAACTGAAATGTACCTGAATCATCCCGGAACCATCTCCCCCTCCTCCCCACCAGGCCCATGGAAAATTTGTCTTCCACAAAACTGGTCCTTAGTGCCAAAAAGGTTAGAGACCTTGTTCTTCAAGATTAGTTTATAGTCCAACCTGGATGCTATTGGTTTATGAAGGTTAATCAAGTAATCAGAAATTGGAGGGCCAATCTTTTTAGCCTAATACATTGTGGAGCCAAGTTTTCTAGGTAGATAATCCACGAGGACTCTAAAATGCTCTTGGAGCATTTTAATTTTAATGCAAATTAAAAATAATTTGCATTGGCCAGCAAGGTGGTTCATGCCTATAATCCCTGAGCTTTGGGAGGCTGAGGCAGAAGGATCGCTTGAGCCCAGGAGTTCAAAGTTATAGTGAACCCATGACTGTACCACTGCACTCTAGCCTAAGCAACAGAGCAAGACCTTATCTCAAAAAAAAAAAAAAAATATGCATCCTTATCTCAAAAAAAAAAAAAGATGCATTATTCTATCTGAGAACATTTCAGCAATTATACTTACTGTTGGTATGAAAAAAGAGGTGCAGAGAAAAATACAATGTGAGATATAATTAGAAGCGCCTGTGCAAAATGTCAGCTCAGCTTCCCCTCCTCCTGCTAGTGCTTCCAAAAATGTAATTCCTGGAACCTTTGTGTTTATTTCTAGTCTATCCGAATGCATTTTATGAGCCGTTTCCCAAAATATCTGTTGGATCTCCTTTGGCCATCGTAATCAGCTCATAAATGGAGCTCATCAGCTGTAGGACAGGAAGATATTGGTGCTTCTCAGCCACGAGGGCCATAATGTGGGATTCCTCTATTCCAGCCACTGAAACCAAAGAGGAGACGCTGGCTGGGACAGCTCGGCTGCAACCAAAACCATCCCGGTAGGAGGCTGAAGTAAGTCTGTGGTTCCTGAGATATTTTCAGTCTCCTGCAAGGCCAGCTTTAATCTAAAGCTCGATAAAACAAAACAAAACAAACTCTCTGCTTAGCTTTCAGTAAATAGATGTCATTTCTTGTCGTCACTTGCCTATTGTTACAGCTAAGTGAGTAGTTCTTGGGATGACATCATACCTAACTGTGCTCCCGTTTTAAATTACTCTTTGTTGCAAAGCCTCATAAATACTGAGCTGCATTATTACATAAACCGAAGGCTGATGGGTCACCCCATTTGTCTTGTGGAAAATGAGTGTGTTCTGTGATCGTACGAACAGCCCGATCTTGGGAGAGGCGTCTTTCACTTCTGGTGAGGATTGGTCTCTGTTTCAGTTATAAAGAGAAGGGTCTCTCCCTCCACTCTGTTTGGCAGAAAGCTTTTTTCTGTCACATTTGCTGCTGCTGTGGGTTCTGTGGTTTTTAAGAGAGCAGAACTGTTTAGCTATTCTGGTTTCCTCTTTCTCTGAAAACCCAGTATTAACTTCTCATGGACTGGCACTTTGTAAAATTTGCCTTCGAAAAGCATCCTGTGTTGTGAAATGCTCACATACACGTCTGGAAGTATCCTTCTGCAACGGGTACTGTCAGGCAGCAGGAGAGGCTGCTGTTTGTTCTGTGGACAGCTTTGTTTCTTTGCTGCCTCCTTCTCCCCAGTGGGTGTGCAGGCAGCACATCTAGGGGCCTGAGGGAGCTTCTCCCTGAGGCCTGGGCTTTGAAGGCCCAGTGGGCAGGTGTGGGGTTTGGACAGCTCCAACTAGCTGGCAGCCTGGACAAATCGTCTCATTTTTCAGGCCCTTAACTTCATCCATGACAAGAGTTTTGGGCTAGGTGATCTCGAAGGTGCCTTTCAACTCTCAATTTTTTATTTCATTTCCTTCTTGCCACCACTGCTTTAATTTATGGAGGGGTGCAGTGAGCTCCAGAGGAAGTATGCTCTCTTTAAGTTTCTTGTGTCATTTCCAAAGCATGACATCGACGCTTTAGTACGTGGAGTTTAAGGCAGAGCAGTGTGTTCTATCTAAAACCTTCCTTCTGGAGCCCACATTGAGAAGACTCCTGAAAATTCCATACAATTGTTTTTTTTTTTTTTTTTTTTTTTTTTTATACAGGGTCACCCAGGCTGGAGTACAGTGGTGTGATCACAGCTCACTGCAGCCTCGACCTCCTGGGCTCAAACGATCCTCTCACCTCAGCCTCCCAAGTAGCTGGGACTACAGGTGTGCACCACCGCACCCAGCTAATTTTTGTATTTTTTTAATAGATGGGGTTTGCCATGTTGCCCAGACTGGTCTCAAACGAGACTGCCTGCCTCAGCCTCCCAAAGTGTTGGGATTATAGGCATGAGCCACCATGCCCAGTCCATAATATCATTCTTCATTGTGGCAGAATAACATCTGAAATGTGAATTGCTGTTTTTCCTCCCCTGTATTTCCTTAGTCCTTCTGCCTGTTCAAGCCAAGAGCCTCCAGTGTGGAGTGTCCAGGCCTTCCAGCAGGTTCGGAGGGGTTTTCCTAATGCAGGTTTCCAAACACCCAATTGGTTATAGAAATTGGATGTAGGTGTTGAAGGGCATGAGGTGACACTGTGTGCTTTTGGGGAAAAATGGAGAGAGAACTGGCCAGACCAAAGTCAATCCCAATAGACTGGGGAGGAGGGAATGAGTTTTCTGGGCTCTGCCAGCTGTGAGGTCTTGGCTGGGCTCCTCATTGGTGACCTCGATGTGGCTGACTCCAGAGGGCATGAGACTAGGGAACCCCAGGGTTGAGGGTGTCCAGTCAGAGTCTGGCAGGGAAGAGACCATGGGCCTGGGATAGGGATGGGCTGATGACTGCCCCAACCTCACCCTGCCCAGTGCTGCCCCTCCTTCTTTGCTTGGCCTCAGTGCCATGACTTTTAGGAAATAAAAGTGACTTTTCTCACATATCTGAATATGGGGCTTGCAATTTGCTCCCTCCACAGTAATTTCCAGTAGGGTTTTCCAGCCTGGAGGGCTAGCGCACATTATTTTAGCAAAGGCTGTGGAAAATTCTAGGACATCAGTGCAGCGGTAGACACAGGCACCCCACGGTGAGGTGCAGGGCACAGGAACAGTGACAGACACCCAGACAGGCAAGGCAGAGGGGAGATGCGGTGAGAGGTGACGTGAGGACAGGTAGTGCCTGCAGAAGCCCCGGATGGGACGCACAGAGGGAGTTCCTGCAAGAGCTCTCCCTCCCAGCAGCCTGGAAGAAATCTTCACAGCAGGCTGAGGAGGACAGAGGAGGTGGCCATGACTACCAGGGCAGAGGGACAGCGGGGACACTGTCCCAGTTCACTTGCAAGAGGAGGGATCACTGGTCTCAGCTGAAGCCACTGCTGCGCAGTTGACTCAAGGCTGGAGCCGGGCAGGCTGCTGAGGTGGTGTGAGGGGTGTGGACTGGGGAGCCAGACAGCCAGGTTCTAACGGCACCTCCGCCTTGCAGGCACAGGCCACTTAATGTCCCCTTACCTCAGTCTCCTTGCCTCTGAGAAGACGGTAACAGCTCTGTCTGGGTCCATGTGGATGGTGTGCAGAGTGAGGGCTACAGTCAGCTCAGTGGACTTTAAAAACCCTCAATAGCAATGGCCTAGGTGGGTGGTTGCCAGGTGCTGCGGTGGAGAGATGGGGAGCAACCACTGAATGAGACAGAGTTTCCTGTCAGGGTGATGAAAATGTTTTGGAATTAGAGGAGGTGGTGGCACAACATTGCGACTGTGCTAAATGTCACTGAATGGCTCACTTTTCAATGACTAACTTTGTCATGTGAAACTCTCTCTAATTTTAAAAAATGTTACACATTTTGAAAAAAAACAAAGAACCCTCAAGGCAGTGGGCTGATTTGAAAAAGCCAAAACCCTAGGTAAGTATGGTTTAGGTCAGGAAAAAAAATGGTGTTAGCACTTGTTATGGGTTGAATCTTGTCCCCCTGAAAGATACTGAGGTCCTACCCTCAGAATGTATGAATATGAACTTATCTGGAATTAGGCTCTTTGCAGATGAACAAGTTAAGATGATCATTAGGTCACTGGGGTGTGCCCTATCCAATATGACTGTTGGCCTTATAAACACAGAAAATTTGGGCACACAGATAGAAATAGACAGAGGGAAGAGGGTGTGAAGACACAGGGAGAAGACAGAAAGGCCCATACAGCCCTCAGCAGGAACAAACCCTGTCTGATGTTGGCCTTCTGACCTCCAGAACTGAGATAATACGTTTCTTTTGTCTGAGCCACCTAATTTGTGGGACTTTGTTAGGGAAGCTCCAGGAAACCAAGACAGCACGAGTAGCCTCTTGATGCCTAGGTTGGTCGCCATGCATGGCCTGGCACTCCCTGGTAGGCTTCACCTCCAGGAGGATGCAGAAAGGTGGTATTCCTGCCCCCACCATTTGAGTGTGAACTGAACCTAGTGACTGCTGCTGGCCAATAGGATATGGTGAAGATGATGGGATTTGGTCACCTCACAGGGTAGCACCTTGACATCGATCTGCCAGCAGACTCGTCTCTTCGGCTCACACGCCTTGGTGGGGCACATTGCTTTGTTGTAGAGGCCCCATAGGAGCTGATGGTGGCCTCCAGACAGCAGCCATGGGCATATGTTATAAAATATTCCCAGACCATCACTTCAGAGGTAGGCCAGGGCATGCACAAGCCACAGGCACCACTGAGTGACGGGCAGAATGCAGGTATCACACCAACAACTACACGCGCTGGGAAGCATGCTCTTCCCCAGTCCACTGTGAGCTGCAAAACAACTCACTGGCACCTTTGTAGAGACCATGAAGCAAAGGACCTAGTATAGCTGTGCCAAGATTTCTGATCCACAGAAACCACGAGATGCATGGATGTTGTTTTCAAACAGGACGTTATAGGGTAATTTGTTAGGCAGCAAGAGATAAGCAACACATGCTCCTTATGGCCTATTGATGTAAAATGCCGGGTTTCTGTATTCTTGTCCTGCCAGCTTGTAGTTGCTGGGTAGGATAATAGGAAGCCTTTGTCAGGGCCAGGGCCAGAGTCAGAATGTCTGGGGGTGGGGCTTAGGCAGGGAGAGCAAACCAGAGGAAGACTGGCAGGAGAGACTCTGTCTTGGGCCTACAGCCACTGCACATGACAGCAGACTTGAGAAATCCTTACCAGTCCATGTCCAAGGATGTGGCTTTACCTTGCATCTCCTATTTCCTAGACAGAATTCCCTTATTCATGGGAATTCAGCTCAGAGAATAATGTTCAGCCATCCAGAAACACATCACTATGAGAGGGGGCATTTTTTCCATCCATGATATCTTCAGCTTCATGTGTTTTATGGCTTTTACTGAAAGTTCCTGAAGTTTGCCACAAAAATCAATCCATCAACACCCTGTGGATTTTGTTTCCTTTTCTACTGAGATCCTAACATGCCAGATGGCCAGGTTTCTGATAAGAAGTAAACGAGCACTCACAGAATCAGGCTTCAGAAGGTGGATAATAAGAAATTTCTGTGAGTTAAAAGAACATATTCTAACCCAATGGAAAGAAACTAAGAACCTTGAAAGAAGATTTAACGAAACGTTAACGAGAATGGACAACTTAGAGAAGAGTATAAGTGAATTGATGGAGCTGAAAAACATGATTCTTATAATTTATAGGAATGCTTATACCCTGTAAAAATACTCCAATGCGAGGTATCATTTAGCAGTAACAAAAATGCATTGCCACTGAACAGAAAGGTCATTTTTCAAAAGTTATTTAACTTTACCTTCTAGATAAGGGAAATTCAAAAAGTGAGGGAGCAGAGAATTTAAAGAAGCAGAATGAGGGAAGCATGAAATTGGTAAGAAGTAAACTCCCCTCACCAAAAAAAAAAAAAGGAAAAAAGAAAAGCTAATATTTCTCTCTCTCCCTCTCCCTCATCCCCCATCCCCATCAGATGATGAAACTAAAATTCAGAGAAGTAACTTGTGGGAAATTCTCGTGGAACTGAGCTAAGACCCCAGACTTCCAATGCCTGACACACCGAAAGTCCCAAACTCATGTTAATATACTAGATTTCGGCAAGTCTTCTTGAAAATTCTATACAAGACATGCAGCTCTTCATATCAGCCGTTCCATCTACTTAACAGACATGCACTCCTGTTGCTACAGATGAACTGCCCAAGCTCCTGGGCGGTCCTGGTTAACATGCTGCCCTGACATAGTTATCAATGGTCCCCTCATTTCATGTTACAATATGCCCTGGTCCGGATCACAAAGCACATGTGATGTATAGGTATACATGTGGGTACTGAGACAGATCATCCCGCTCACGGTCAGCACCATGTCCTGAGTGTGATGAGCACTGTGTCAATATCTGTCAGCTTCCTTCAGCTGCCAAGGAATCACTTCAACTGGGAGATGAACTAAAAAATGCCCCAGTGGAAGGTGCCAGTAGCTCATGGTCCATGTTTCACCTCAGATTTCTCACGCCCTCTTCTCTCACCAGCCAGGGCTCACAAAGACAATGCCCCATCTCTACCATTACCTCTCTCTTAGCCCCCAGACCTGCACTTCCACTGATGGACATTTTGAGTGAGATTTGCTGCAACATCTTGATGTATCTAAAAGCAGTTATCACCTGGCCTCCAAACCAGCTCTCTCCTCAGATTTCCTCCATCCTATGAATGCAGCCATCTGCCACCCGGACCCAGGTTGCAGAGTCATCTTCCACCTCCTCCATGGTTCACCCCACCACCCTCACCTCAGCCAGCTGCTCAGGTGCATTGGTCACCAACCAACTTCAGATTGATGTGACTGGGAGACTCCAGAGAGCTCTGACCCTGGTCCCTGCAGAAGTTTTATTTGGAAAATCTTCTACAAGTACTGCTACAATTACACCACTCCCTTTTCCAGCATCCAGCCCAACTCATACCTCCTCAATAAAAACCTTCCCAACTCCTGCAGAAAGGTGTTCCTCCCTCCTCTGGATAGCCATCAAGCCTCATCTGTAGCCTGAGCTCAGCATTCTTACCACCAGCTTCTGTTGTCTCTTCTCTTAAATTCTAAAATACAGAATTTCTGAGGGCTAGGGTCCTATCTCAGACATTTTTTTAAATCTCCCGCAAATCTAACACAGAGTTTGATGTCAAATGTTTTGCCTGTAAGCTGAAGCACAATGAAATTAGATGATGTGTCCACTGAGAGAGCTTCAATGACAAAACTCGGATCAAAATGCAGGCCTCTGAGAACACCTCTTCAATCTTCCTCATAAAAGCTGTAGAAATATTCACTAGATTAGTCACACCCTCTAATTAATATCAAGCCCCTCTGAGAAGAAAAGCTTCTCTGTAATCAATACATCTGAACAAATAGTTTCAAAGATGAAAATATGTGATTCATTTGCCCTAGGCAGCACAGATAGACTTTTTGATCTTCTGGAGCATATTTTTTATTTAAATATGTCTTCATTCTGAAAATAGTTATCCGAATTTGTAATTGCTTAAAGGACAACGGGTATAAGTTGCCTGAAAGAAAAGAAATTAACATTTTTGACATTCAATATATCCATGAAGTACTATGTCATTTAGTTCCTCTATTATTTTGAAACAGTCATTCAGGAAGCCTTTTGGTAAAGCAGGAAGAGAACTGGTCACTGAATAGAATGTATTCCAGTCTCTCTGTCTAACATTTAGCACCGTCTAAATCTAATACTTCATCCTTCAAGCCTTTGTGTTATGCTTTTTCCATGTCCCCTTCTAACTAAAACGTGATCTTCATGAGGGCAGGAATATTGCCACTCTGTTTCTCCAACAACAATGCTTGGTGCTTCGGTGGTGAATTTATCAAATCATTTAGTTTCACTGGATATTGGTTTCCTCACAGGTAAATTTAAAATGTTGAACTAAATGAGCTCTAAGTTTTCTCTTAGATTCAAAAATCCTATTTAATGAGAATAATAAAAGAAAAGGCTAGGCCAAGCGAGGTGTCTCACACCTGTAATCCCAGCACTTTGTCAGGCCAAGGTGGGTAGATCATTTGAGGTCAGGAGTTCAAGACCAGCCTGGGCAACATGGCAAAACCCTGTTTCTACTAAAAATGCAAAAATTAGCTGGGCGGTAGTAGTGTGTGCCTGTAATCCCAGCAACGCGGGTGGCTGAGGCCGGAGAATTCCTTGAGCCTGAGAGGCAGAGGTTGTGGTGAGGTGAGATCAGGACACTGCACTCTAGCCTGGGCAAGAGAGTAAGACCCTGTCTAGAAAAAAAAAAGAGAGAGAGCTAATTTGGGGTTCACAGTAACCAAAAAAATCCTCAGTCAATTAGGGCAGCAGCTGTTCTAGTTAATTAGTTATATTCCATGAAATCTTTACTTTTCATGATTAAGTCACAAAGCAATATAACCAAGCAACCTTAGCCATATAATGCAGCTTGGCTATTTACTTCCAGACTTCTCAGGGCTAAACCAGATTGTTTTAATGCCTAAGATACTTTGAAAGTCTCAGCTACTCGGAAGGTTGAGGTGGGAGGATCCCTTGAGGCCAGGAGTTTGAGGCCACAGTCTGCTATGATTGTGCCTGTGAATAGCCACTACACTCCATCCTGGACAACTTAATAAGACCCTGTCTCTTTCCCAAAAAAAAAAAAGTTATTTCTTTATTTCCTATCTCTTCAAGTTCACTGAGGTCTTATTTAACAGACCAATGTAATTTCATTAAATGGTCTACAGTAGTTTGTAGTTTTAAATTTTCTCCTTTTATAAAATCCTTCTCACCACCCAATTCTCTATCATTCTTCCCATTTGCAAAAGTAAAACATTAGAGTTGGAGATAATAAATGATTATTTGCTTTGTAAAAGCCTTCGTAATTCCCCTCTTCCAAGGAATGTGCTTGTAAAATTCAGCTAACCAGCAAGCTATCTTAAAATCTTTAAGAATTCCACTTATAAAAAAGAAAATCAATTTTAAACATAGCAATTCAATGAAATAAAAAAAAATTGAGCTATACTTTTATTTCAAGCAAGAAGCTGCAAATGCTGTCTTACATTTATGAAATGGATGATATATCATTAGAAAAAAATGTATGAACAGATTATCAAAAGGGTGATTGTTGAGCTCATACAGAAGGAATAAATGATTAACAGGAGCCACTGTGGAGTCACAAAGAATTCCAACTTAAACTTACTCATTTTTTGATAGAAGTACTAACTAAACTGAAAGCTCAAAAGAATACTATAGTCACGGAAGGATCTAAATTTCAGTATTTCCAGATAACCTTACTGAAAGCATAGTGAAATGTGAGCTGATGATCTTATAGTTAGTTGACTACATCATTGAGTGCCAAGAATGCCAATCAATACACTGATGCCAATTTAAAGGGGCTTAATATCATGTTCTGTCTTTACCCTCGTATTATGGGAGCTTGGGGATAAATGACATACTAAAGAAATGAATGTGACAAGAAGCTATACGGAATAGCAAAGTCATAAGATGACCAAGTAGCTATCCAAAATAAATTCAATAGAACCAAACCAGGCAGTTAATTTTACACGAAAATTATGTGAGTAACCAGTCATCAGGAAATTGCAAATTAAACGAAGGAGATAATAACACTACACACATCTTTAAAATGACTAAAATTGAAAGGACTTAACTAGTGCTGGAGAAGATATGGAAAACTAGAACTCTATACCTTACAAGTGAGAATATAAATGGTACAGCCACTTTGAAAACTTATTTGGCAGTATGTTCTAAGCAAAATATATATTTACTCCATGACCCAGCAATTCCACTCCTGAGTATATAACCACCAGATATGAGTGCCCGTTTCCAAAAGACATGTACTAGAATATTCGTAGTAGCTTTATTTTTAAAAGCCAGTTGAATGAATAAATAAATTATGGTATAATTCATACTATGGAATGCTACATAATTATAAGAAAGAGTGAGTTTCTGCCTCACTCAACTATATGAACAAATGTCACAGATGCACACATGAGAACTGGAATTGCACAACTATATTTATATGAAGTTCAAAATAGGCAAAATTAATCTACAGTGATAGAGATCAGAATAGTGGTTACATTTGTGGGATACTAACTATAAGGGAACCTGAAACCACCTTTTGGGGTGGTAGAAAAATTTTCTTTGTTGATCTGGGTGGTGGCCAAATGGATGTTTACGGGTGTAGAAATTCTTTGAGCAGTACACTTCAGATTAGTGCCTGTTATTCTATGTAAAGTATTCCTCATCAAGAAGATTATATATATACACATATGTATGTATGTAAATATCCATGTATGTACATGTATATGTGAATATGTTTTAAAACTGCATTTAGATTCAAATAAGCAACTATTGGATAGAGGAGAAGAACCTAAACTGCTATACAAATGAAGATACTAACGGTTGTCTACATACATGAGTAAATGGCAAGGATAATTAGCTAATGAGATCTTAGTATAAATGTGGTGTCAAGAACAAGTCCATTGAGCCTTCTTGGTAGTATTTAGGCTACACCTCGGGTACTATGCTTATTTCTTTCTGCAAAGCTTTAACATCACAAATTGGTATGCTTCTAGAGAAAAATAACCATATGTTGAACATCTGAGACAAGTCTGAAAGAGCTAACTAAGGCTTTTCAGCCTGCGGAGGAAAAAAAAGATTCAGAGGGGAACCAGATTTATTCTATATATACTCAGAAGGCTGAAGTAGAATTAATAAGTAGAAGTCGCAAGCAGGTTGATTTTGTTCTACTATAAGGAAGCACTTTCTACATAAAGCTTCTATCAGATTGCCACAAGAGGTAATAAGTTGACAATGACCAGACATATGCCTACGTATTTAGAGAAGGTACTTTTCTCAGCTACTTGGTTAAATAAGAAGCCCTCTAATATCCCTATTAATTCTGTGATTCCATTATCTTCCCAATCAACATCAGTTTATGTAGCAGGAAAACTTGGCAGGAATAAAGGAAATCCACAAGCAGCTTATTCTATGCAGAAAGTCACTGATCATATCTTTCCACTCAAACAAGAAAGACCTCTGTCCTATGGCTGTAGACTTAATCACCATTCAAAGACTTCATTACTTAGAAGAGCTTTTCAAAGTAGATAAAGCACATTTCTGAGGATGATAAAATAGAAGGAAAGTCTCCTGACAATGATTTACCTGATGGCCCATAATTTAAACTATAACCATCTTTTATCAATTGTTTTCTTTTTTGGTATATTTCCTTGATCTATATGTCATAATGTAGATTATAACTGAGCAAAAGGGCAAAATATGTTTTATTGCTCTCATCATAATTGAGCAGAATGCACTCCAGAATCACTGGAACAATTTAAGTATCACTAGCAATATATAAATATATGTATTTTTCTCATACCTCCATTAACATTGGTTTTTTTCATTGTAATTCATTTTTTGCTAATTTAATAAGTAATAGTAGAGCTCTGAGTTGTTTCAACTAACATTTACTTAATTATTAGTGAGGCCAGACACTTGAAAGTATTGAAGGACTGGAAAAAAATGCAATAAGCAATCCCATAGTAACCCCATAATGTCCATTTTTCATTGCGCAATTTGCAACTGTTTGAGCCAAACTGTTTACTGCTTAGACAAGGATTTCCTCTGTCCTAACAAGCCAAGTGGCTCCACAGAATGGGAAACACACAGCCGGTTCCATTTTTCCTTGACATTCAGTGGACATTATACTGTGGTCTTACTGCTTCCTCATTATGCTGCTATACTTTGTCTCAGGACCAATTTTTCCATCCATGGTTATAGCAACAGCGAATGTCATTACATAGGTCCACAGTGGACAGCTCTCCCATAAAGACTTCAGAAAACGCAATTCATACCAAAGAGAACATCGTTACAAACCAAATTGTTAACAGTGGTTGCGTTCATTGATAGGATTGGGGGTAACTTTTTTCTTTTGTTAGTCTCTATTTTCTAATTTTTCAATGGTGAACATGGAGTACCTGTACAAGCTTTTAAAAGTTCTCTTGATGGGAACAGTGATAAGTGGCAGGAATATGAACAGAAAAAAGGAAAAAAAGGTTTTATCTCTAAACTATAGTCAAAGACTTTGTTGCCGTTGTTTTAAAAAAGCAAAGAAACAATTCCCAAAATAGACTCCACTGATGCATAAACTGTTAGAAGCCATAGATCAAAGTGAAGCAAAGCGTGCAGAAGTGGAGTTCCACGAAGATTTGGGGTTGTGTTACTGGAAGGGCACCTGCTTTTCTCAGGCAGGAGTATGGAAGAGAAGACATGTCCGTAATAAACCACTTCAAAGCCAGTGAATATTGGATTTTATGCAAATATTTTTCTATTTCAGTCCTGAAAGGCTGGAGCACCAAGTTCATTGTCTTTTACCAAGAAATACTAAAGTATAATAGGACAAAATGCAGGCAGAGAACTCATGAGCACTTTGATCTCATTGTAGGTCACTTAATAATCTTTCTCTATTTATATGCTCATATGCAATTAAGCTTCAAGGGAAGTTATAACTGGAAAAATAAATCCAAAAATGGTCAGTGAGTTATCCTCCCTAAGCTATGACAAGGCATTATAGCTCCGAAAGCCGGACCCAAGCAAGATCCAAGGCATATGTGCACTTCCTCTTGTGAAACATGCAAGGTACAGACCCTTCCCCGCCTCCTTAATCCTTCTGCATGTACTTGCAACCAAGCCAGAATGCTGGGTGAGGGGGCAATTCCAATGAACTTTTGTTCTAGAATAGCAGAAGTATCATTTTTTTACTAATGCACACAGGGCATAATTATTAGGGTGTACCTCTTTTTAAAAATAGAGCTAAAATTACTTTTAACTGTAATTACTTCAGTAAAAAATCTAACACCTCAATTCAAAGTTCAAAATGTACATTTAAAAATATTCAGCGTGCTTTTTATAAAGCCATTTAACCTTAGATGTAGCACAAATTACCCTTTAAAAAAAAAAAGTAGATATTGGGAACTTAGACTAATGAAATCAGGGGGGTTCAGATACCTCTTAGCAAATTATACACAGAGGGTGAAAATTTGAAAACAAAAAGACCTCTTAGAAAAACTTTAAGAGAAACCTAATTAACAAAATTCCACAAAGATGACCTTCAATTGTGTTGAATTTTCAAAATCTATTAAAGTTGTTAAGTCTATCATATAGAGGACTTGGGACATCACGTGAGACATTCATCAGGTCCCAGGGCTTAAGATGTAAAAAATGAAAAAAAGGAAGTATTCCAACCTGTGTCTAGAAGGTTAGGTGGTGAAGTCTTGTAAAGAGAGGGGAGGTTCAGGCCAGGTGCTGTGGCTTACATCTGTAATCCCAGCACTTTGGGAGGTGGAGGCAGGTGGATCACCTGAGGTCAGGCGTTCAAGACCAGCCTGGCCAACATGGTGAAATCCGATCTCTACTAAAAATACAAAAATTAGCAGGGCATGATGGTGCATGCCTGTAATCCCAGCTACTCAGGAAGCTGAGGTGGGAGGATCACTTGAACCCAGGAGGCAGAGGCTGCAGTACACTGAGATCATGCCACTGCACTCCAGCCTGGGTGTCAGAGCCAGACTCCGTCTCAAAAACAACAAAAACAAAGACACGAGGTTCAACAGAGAACCAGCAGACTAGAATAGACTAGAAATTCAGAGCTTTGCTAGAGGAGAGAAATATGCAGGCAGAGCCAAGGTCTCCGCTGAGCACAGCAGGGCGGGCGCCTGTGCCTGCGGCGAACACAAAGTGAGCCAGCAAAGTCCAAGGGCAAGAGCTGGAGACTGCTAACTGGCTGGTGTTAGGGCAGCTTCAAGGAAAACCACCCCAGCCGCTGAAGGGATACGTCTGGGCCCACACCTAAATGGACTTTGCTTCTGCAGAAACCTCAGAAGCAGAAGCAAAGAAACAGATAAGCGGAACCAGTGCAATCCAGCTCTGGAGAGTGGGGGTCAGGAGGAAACAGAGAAGAGCTGGGGGATGCAGAGGCTTGGGGTTACCGGTGTGCGCACCCTGGCCTCCCTCAGCTAAGCAGAGGGGGCAAAGCAGGGGCTTCTCAATCATTAATTGCCTCGAAACTAAGGAAGATAAGAAGGAATGCATGTAATCTGTTCCTTGAAATCTCCTTTCAGTAATATAGGGATCATTGCACTAAAATCGGCTGAGGTAGATGATTTGTCTGTTTCTCTCCTGCAAGGGGAAACTGCATGAGGACACAGTGCACCCATGTCTCACAGAGGCTCTAGCCAACAGAAGAGTAGATGCTGATCCACTGAATGAAGGCAGAGGGACCCATGGGTAGAATAAGTCTGTCTCAACAGGGAATGAAAGGGGTAGACTTCAAATCCCAGGTGGTTTTTCTAGAGGCATATCCCGTTCAATGCCTCTTAAGGGTAAGCATTACCCTAAAGCAGCAGCATTGGGAAACCTGCAAGAGAGCCTTCTGTTTCTATGAACCTTCTGCTTTGGTGAGTCTATTCAGCCCACAGCTGACATGCGCTAGTCCCCTACACATGGCAGGCTTGACATTTATCATCACATTTTCAAGTTTTGCAAACCTGCTCTGAAACATGACTTCCCTTTAAACAAAACTACAAAGAACGCTTTTTATTACATATTTTCTTTGATTCTGCCTGCGTTAGCAAGCCAGCAAGAAATGTGGGCAGTGAAACGTCCTGACGATAGTGCTGTCCTGCTCCTCTCATGTCTCGGTGAGTTGATTATGTTGCACTGTCGCTTGGGAAGCAAGCCTTGCACCCGCTACGTGGCCAGCATTAGAATGGAAAGTTTAGTCTCTCTGTAGACCTGCTATTGCTATACCCCACAACAGCAAAAGGAAGATTATAAAAACACAAATCAGATCTTGTAAACACTTCTTTGCATAAAACATTGCCCCGGCTTATCACGCTTAGAATAAAATTCAAACTCTGTGTGTCATGACCTCCAAAACCTTAAACGATCTAGTCCTATCCACCTTTCCAAACTCGTTTCCACCTCTCTTTTCTCTCTCCCCTTCCAGATAAGCTTGAATATGCTGTCATCCAGGAGAATGGCCTGCAACAAAAGACCTCATCATTCTTTCTCTTAATTTACTAATTCTTTTTACGTTTTCATTGTTCCAAAAACTGTGAACACAGTTCTCAATCACTATGTAATCAACATAACAAAAAATGTAGGCATGCAGTTATTTTGACAAGCTTGGGTAAAAAGCTGCGTTTCCAGTCTTGGTTTATGATTACTCTGCCACTTACAATGCTACCCCTTATTATCAATGCACCTATCATTCTCAGCTTCTAATAATCAAAGGGCCAGAGATGGTCAGAGCTAAGACCTACAGAGTAGACATCAACATTTCCACAAATATCACTGAGCATATGTCTGCCCTTAAAAACCAGGATCGCCCCACAACAGAACAAGAAGAACATTTCATTATTTTAACACAGCACAGCTTTTCCTTGCTAAAAGGCATTTGGTCTGTAGGATGGTTTGGTTTGGTTTTGAATTGCAGTGTTTGCAGGTGGTGCCCAGCTCACAACTGAGTCTTCAAGCAGGCTCACCACCCATCTCACCAACTGCTGCATTCTCTCATGGCTGCCAGGAGAGAGCATTTTGCTGTTTCAGCATTCCAGGAGAGTGTGCAAAAAACACAAACTCCAGGACCTTATAAATCACGTTTCTTCACATGCTCTCAGTATGGACACAGCAAGCTTTAAATGTATCACAATGGAGTTCAACCTTTAAAATCTCTGGCTGGTGACCAGAGGCCTGGTGAACTAGAAATGCCCATGATGGTAGGTAGAGGAGATACTTCATCATTCGGAAAGTGAACTTCATTTATCAACACCACCATCTCTTCAGGACTTGCTAAGAGCAGCAGACACCTTGTTTGCCAGAACGTAAGAACACGAGAGGTAACAGCAGAAGCAGGCTGTCCTCAGGGCCCAGACAAGTTGGCTTTCTCTCCAGCCTTAGAGGCATTCTGTGGTTCTTCAAGATATCAGCCCATTTCCCAGGGCCTCTCTCTTTTCAGTTTCAGAGGAAACAACCAGAGACTGTAGGGGAGGCTGGTAAAATGAGTTGTTTAAAGTGTCCACTAGACCCTTTGCCTTCACTTTAAACCCAGCTTATCCACCACCCACCATGCAGCCAGTGATTGACTAAGGAAAGCTACTGTTCACCAATCGTTTGACCTGCTGGCCTTGATCCCCCTCCATTCCACTTCTCCAGGCTCTGACCCCTTAGTCTTAATCTTGCATTCCTTCTCCTGTTGGCCCCAAGACAGATTTCACCACTGAATTTAATCTCTTCCTCATGACCTGTCACTGTCTCTAAGACACAGTTTATGCTGCCCCTCTCTCTCCTCCCCTCCTGATCTATTTGACCAACTCTCCTATCCCTTCCTCATAGTGGTTTCCAGCCCTCCTAACGAGTGGCCCTTGAAGATCAATTCAAAAATAAAGATGTCAACAAAAGATTTAACTTGCCAGCTCCATCAACCCTGAAAGCTACATCTCCAGCCCTTCCTCCCTCCCATTTTCCAGTATCTTTTGTGCCTGAAAGCCATATTAGAATGAAAATTATCTTTCCTCTAAAACCAGATTAATTCTGGATGAGTTCTCTCTTTCTGTTTCAATACCATCATTCTTTGCTCACAGAAGAATGTGAGCTGCTCATTCATTCTCACAAAGGTCAGCATACCAGCCTCCTTTCCACTCAGTTTTCAACCCAAGGACTTCACACAGCTGTTACCTTTGCCTGGACTGCTCTTACTTTCCTTCATTCCTACCTCACTCCAGCTCATCCCTCAAGTTTCACTGTCAGCATCCCCAAAATCCTTCCCGATTGATTATTACACAAGTTTCATTCCCCTGATAGCCCGTATTACCATTATAACCTAAATCAAGCTTGTCCAACCCATGACCCACGATGACTTTGAATGTGTGTGGCCTAACACAAACTTGGAAACTTTCTTTAAACATCATGAGGTGGTTTCTTTGTTTTTTGTGTGTGTTTTTTTGGTTTTTATAGATCACCAGCTATCATTAGTGTTAGTGTATTTTTTGTGTGGCCCAAGACAATTCTCCTTCTGCCAATGCAGCCCAGGGAAGCCAAAAGATTGAACACCCCTGATCTAAATATTGACTGGTGGACTTACATGTAAGATGTTGGTAAACTACACCTCCCAGTACAGTAGGCATGAGCCACTAGACTGTTAAGCACTTAATATGCAGCGAATCCAACTAAGATGTATTATAAGTACAAAACACATACAAAATTTTGAAGACTTAGTACAATAAAAAGAATGTAATCTATCTCAATAACTTTTACATTGATTACATGTCATAATATTTTTAGCTATATTGAGTTAAATAAAGTATGTTAGTAAAATTAAGTTTACCTGCTTCTTTTGGCTTTTTAAAATGTATTTACTAGAACGTTTTAAGTTACAATATGCACTCCCATTATGTTTCTATTGGACAGGGCTCTTGTAGACCTTAAGCCCCAGGAGGACAAGGCCATTTTGTCCATGACTATAGTCTCAGCTACCTCAGCACAGGGCCTGGAACACAGTAACTGGATTGGGGAATATATTTTGAAAGGATAAGTTTTTCTAGACAACTAGGATTTAAATCTAGGATTCTCAGGTCAGGTGTGGTGGCTCACACCTGAAACCCCAGCACTTTGGGAGGCCCAGGAGTTTGAGACCAGCCTGGACAACATGGCAAAACCCCATCTCTACAAAAAATACAAAAATTAGCTGGATGTGGTGGCACACATGTGTTGTCCCAGCTACTTGGAAGGCTGAGGAGCCAGGAGGCAGAGGTTGCAGGGAGCCAAGATCATATCACTGCACTACTCCAGTCTGGGCAACAGTGAGACACTGTCTCAGAAAAATAAAAGTAAATGAATAAATAAGTGTAGGATTTTACTTTTTAGAAAAAGAGGAACCAAGGATAAACAATAGAGATGAGGGAATTAGCAGCTCCCCTATCCAGCAGTTTGTGCTGTCTGCTTGCCATGGCTATTGGAGTTTCTCTCAGCCTGGGTGACTTCATTATAGGACAGGATCTAAACTGTCGGGCTCAGACAACTTGTCACTGGCTTAAATTGATAGCATATCCATCTGAAAGTACTCAACAACTAGGTTTACCTTTCAAATTATGGACAATGATGGAACAGAAAATAATAAAAGGATCTACATAGCAAGAAAGGACTTAAGGGTAATTCATTTAATCTAAGCTATTTTCACAAATATGATCTCATGAGTAATAGTTTATTTGCTTTTCCCAATCCTTAGTATCAGAAAATTCCTAACCTGAATTCATTATAAGGCAAAACATTTAACACTTGGGAAAACATTTAAATGTGGGAAAGACTAGAGTGTCTAAAAAGTCTAGTGATGTCCTGAAAGACCATTCTTCTTCCACATTAGTTGGTTCACTCACGTCCACAAATATGACCATCACTGTGAAGTGACTCAGCAATTTCAAGTATCTGTATTGCGTTACACCAAGTTCCCACGGTTGGCATTAATAGCACATTGCTTGAGGAAGGAAGAAGCCAAGCTGTCCTGTGATCCTGAAGACTAATCCCACAAGAGAAGCACTGGTTAGTCACAGACAAGAGCACAGGGATTAGAAGCTGTTCAGCCAGATGTATCAGGTGACAACTGGAAGAGAGCTGCTGAGAGCTGGGATGCTGAGAAAGCAATCTAACGCCAAGACTCTTAACACAAACATCCATTTCATCTGAAGCATCAAGCACTCCTTACTTGGCAGTATCACTGCCTTCCCCAATGACAATGGGAACAAAAAACATCACTTTAATGAGCTTTACAGAGGCGGAGAAAGCTACGACTCCCTCTTTCTTTCCTCGTGTTTCAAAATCCACAGAGCCGAGAGACAACCAGATGGTATATCCTCAGAAGTGTCACAGTCAGCTTTAAGCTTTCTCAAGAACACAGAAATAGTACTGGGCTAGAAATGAGAAAGTGGGATTCCTATCCCTCCTATTAAGTATTACTTTGAGAATCATTGAGTTGACATGTGTTACGCCTGTTGTTCTGAGTGTTGCCTTGGGGACCCTTCTCACCACAAATGACTTAAACAGCAACAGCCATAAGACAGGATACTCAGCTTCCCCGTGGCTGAGGCTTCTTTTGCTCCCAGAAAGTCTTGGAGGAACACAAGACCCAACAGGATGCCTTCGTCTCCATGAGACCTTACCAACCCTACATCTATCTTTCCCCACTTATCCAATAAGAATTCACACATTTGAGAGTAAAATTAGAGAAAGGAAAAAAAACCTCAAAAATTTTTTAAACAAAGGATAGGGACATGTAAAAAGGGTACACAAGCCAAAGGCCCTAAGCAGGAACAGGTTGAGCAACAAAACAAATAATAGGAGTATTAGACTTTAACCCATGGACTAAAATAAATACCCATAAGTCCATACTGAAAAAATAAATGAGTAAATAAATAAATTGGGGGAGAAGAGACAGCTCTTCCTTACAGAAAAATTTCAATTAATGAAAGTAGAACAGGGAAATAGAAAACAGCCATTAGAATACCACAATAATAATTACTGCAGGCAAAATCCACAGATAGATGCTAAAATTAATGGGCAGAAGGTTGAGGTGAAACAGGATATTTGTAAAGTCTCAAAATATATCTCCCAAGATATTTATAAAATTTAAAAGGAAAATAGTAACTTTCCAGGAGAGAAATCCAACAGATACCACCTTAACCAAGAGGTCATGGCTAACAGCACCAGTAATAAGGTACACTGATGGCTGGGCACGGTGGCTCACGCCTGTAATCCTAGCACTTTGGGAGGCTGAGGTGGGAGGATCAGAAGGTCAGGAGATAAAGACCATCCTGGCCAACATGGTGAAACCCCATCTCTACTAAAATACGAAAAGTTAGCTGGGCGTGGTGGTGTGTACCTGTAGTCCCAGCTACTGGGGAGACTGCAGCAGGGGAATCACTTGAACCTGGGAGTGGAGATTGCTGTGAGCCAAGATCACACCACTGCACTCCAGATTGGTGACAGAGCAAGACTCTGTCTCAAATAAATAAACAAACAAACAAAATAAAACACACTGATGTCAGGAATCCCATGTTAGACGCACTGAGAAGAGCACTGACATTACTTTGGTTGCAATGTAATTTTTTTTTTTAATCAAAAATACAAAACCTCAATCTACTCACAAGAAAACATCCAACAAACCAAATAGAGGGGTATTCTACAAAATATTTGACCAGTACTTTTCAAAAGTGTCAAGGTCATGAAACACAAGGAAGGCTGGAGGTGCTGTCACGGATCGGAGGGGATTAAGGAGATGACAACTAAATGAGATGTGGGCTCCTGAACTGGCTCATAGAACAAAATCACAGTACTAGTGGAAAACTAGTGAAATCCAAAGAGTCAATAGTTGATAGTATTGAATTGACATTAATTTTTTAGCATTGAAAATTGTACTGTGGTTGTCTAAGATGGTAACAGCTGGAGAATCTGAAAGAAGAGTATACGGGAACTCTGTATTTTGGCAAATTTTATGCAAATCAAAAATCATTCCAATTAAAAAGTTTAAAAATGGAAATTAAAAATTTGAAGGAAAGTTGAATCCTAAAATTAAAAGTGGCAGAAGATATTAAAAATGTGAAAGACCAACATATTCAACTAAATTCAATTTCAAGGAGATAAGGAGTTCACAGCAGAAGGTAAATCAATGCACTGCTTCCTTCATTGAGAAAGTCTTGTATGAACAAAACATCAGGCAAATTAAACAGCATGTCTAGTGACCCAGTTGATTTACATTCTGACACAAACTTCTAATCTCCTCACAGACTAGTAACAGATTGCATACAGTCACAGCAACATATATCACACCTGAGTAACACTGTTGCAGACCATTATAAGGTATTTGACTCTATGTAGTGGGATAGGGATTCCATTGGAGAGTTTTGAACCCCAAAGAATAATTGATCTGACTTATATTTTAATAGAATCATTCTAACTCCATTGAAAAGCACAGTTGCTCCTGAAGTGGCAGGTCATATTAAAAAAAAAAAAAAAAAGCCAAAAAAGTAAAACACTGATGACTTGATGACTTGGACCACAGTTGGATATAGTGGAGATGGTGTGAGGTGACTGGATTCTAGAAATCTTTTGAAGCTAGACTCAATAGAATTTCCTGACAGGTTGAATGGGTAAGAGACAGAAAATAAGTCAAGAATGACACCAAAGTTTTGGCCATTGCAACTGGAAGGATGGATAAAGTGGCTGTTCATTGAGATGGAAAGACTTGGAGCAGGTATGGAGAGAAAGATAAGGAACTTGCTTCTGAACATGTAAAGTCTGGAATGCATACTAGACACTTAAGAGGAGCTATCATGTAGATAGTTGGACATAAGGGTCTGGAGTTCAGGAACTTATTCTAACACCCTTCCTGCTTCCCAATACTCCAGCCTCTTCAGACCAGACCTAGGTCTAATTAAGTTATTTCTTGTAATTACTTACACCATGGAAAATCTTAAAACTATTGCTAGATGGAAATCACTAGGAGTCACTTTTACATTGGTTATTCCTTTTAATCCTCACCACTTGGTCAAAGGTATACTATTATCCCATTAAGGTAAGGAAACCAAGGCTTAGGGAAGACAATTTTCTCAAGGTCACATAGCCAGGAGGTGATAGAATGATTAGTTAAAAACAATTCTGTCTGTCCCCAAGCTTCTGCCCTGTAGACTGCCTTGCTGTTCAACTGCTGACAGTCTCCCCTGGGAATGTGGTCATGGAGACTCTTGCCCACATGGGCAGTTTGGCTGGGTTAGGCCAGATGACTCTGAGATGTTTCCAAGCTCTACAATTCTAGGTTTCTAGAAAATCTATTTTGAAGTGGGAATAAGTTTTGAAATGTTTTATGTCTTCTTCTTCCCCTAGAAAAATCTCTGTAGGAAGGAAAGTTTTCCAGTTCAAGAAAGACAGTAGGTACTTCAAAATGATTATAAGCAATGGACAGTTCCTCTTCCCAACCCAGCTGCAATCCATGGGCCCTTAAAATAAATTTGAAAAGGAGCCAGGCACAGTGGCTCACACCTGTAATCCCAGCACTTTGGGAGGCCGAGGCAGGTGGATCATGATGTCAAAAGATCAAGACCATCCTGGCCAACATGGCAAAATCCCTTATCTACCAAAAATACAAAAATTAGCTGGGCTTGGTGGTGGGGGCCTGTAGTCCCAGCTACTTCAGAGGCTGAGGCAGGAGAAATGCTTGAACCCCTGAGGCAGATGTCGCAGTGAGCCAAGATCGAGCCACTGCACTCCAGCCTGGTGACACAGTGAGACTCTGACTCAAATAATAATGATAATCATAAATTAAAAAAAAAATCCAGTGGTAAACATATGGATTATATTGAAAAAAAAAATCCAATGATATTATTACCACTTCCTTTAGTCAACATACACAAACATCCTCAATTTTCTCAGAAAGCAAAGACAAAAAGTGAAGACAAATAATAAAGATCATAAATTGCTGCAGGCATGTTCTTTAATAACACTCTTTCCATATTCTTCTCCTTCACCCATGACCCTCCCACCAAGTAGCCCTTAACGACAGTTTCTCTGTTCTTCACACCAAAAATGCCTTTCAAGTGTAAGAAAGTATCAGAAGGTCCCTGCTGGGCTGCCAGCTGGGCAAGTGTCACAGGCCACTGAACTCTAAAATGAGCTGTCTCTGCAACAAAGGACCCCCTTCCCTTGGAACAACTTCAAGGAGATGGCACACTGCAGCCCTCCTCGCCCCCTTTTGTATTCCAGTTTGATTAAACTGGGAATTGTTCTGTGCTCACCGCTGTTGAGAACACCAGGTGGTGGATTCTAGAGATAAAGGATTACATAGATCCTTTGTTAGAAACAGACGTCTCTATTGTATGACTTACAATATTTGAGCACAAATGCCAGGGGCTTCCCAGACAGCCTAACGGTTATGCACAGGAGACAATCAATAAATCCTCTTCCCCACTCAGGCATGGCAAGCAGGGGCTGCTGGTGGCTAAACATGGTCTAGCCACTGACTAAAAATGAAAGAAACTGAAAAAGGAATATTTACAAAAGAAGTGAACCAAAGCAAGGAAGGAAAAAAGAGATGTGTCCAAGATGTAGTAATGGTTGATCCTCACAGAACCTGGATGTCAGGAAAAATGAGAGGATTTCATCTTGACCAGAAACTCCTTGAGGGCCTGGCACCACACTTGCTCAGCATGGTCTCCCCAGTCCCTTATGCAGGACATTTGCTGAAGAGGTCTAATAAACAGAATGGTGATAGCTAATGTTGATTGGAATCATTATTTCTGACTATATTAGTTTTCTTTTGTTATCATTGTGTTTTTGAGATGGAGTCTCGCGCTATTGCCCAATCTAGCTTGGCCTGAGCATAGCTCACAGTAACCCCAAACTCCAGGACTCAGGCCATCCTCCAGCCTCAGCCTCCCAAGTGGCTGAAACTGCAGGTGTGTGCTATCATACCCAGCTAATTTTTTTTATTTTTTTAGTAGAGACAAGGGCTCACTATGTTGTTAAGGCTGGTCTCAAATTCCTTCCTTAAAGCATTCCCCTCTCCTTGGCCTCCCAAAATGCTGCGATTATAGGTGTGAGCTACTGCACCCAGCCTTTTTATTACTTTTCTATTGCTACTTAACCAATGACCACAAGCCTAGTGACTCAAAACAACACACAGTCATTATCTTACAGTTCTGTAGTCCTGAAGTCCAAGAAGACTTGACTGGATTTTCTGCTGCAAATCTGACAAGGCTGAAGTCAATATGTCAGCCAGTTGGGCTCTTCTGGGAGGTTCTGAGAAGAATCGGCTTCGAAGCTCATTCCATTGTTAGCTAAATTTAAATTTAGTTCCTTGTGGCTGTAGGACTGACTCTCCATTTCCTTGCTGGCTGTCAGCCGTGGTGTCTGTTACCTCCAAAGGTGTCTATTCCTTCTCACTTGGTGCCCTCTCTCCTCAAAGCCAGCAATGGCACATCAAGTCCTCACACTTGGAAACTCTCCGACTTCCTCCTCTACCAGCAGCTGAAGAAAATGCTCTGCTTTTAAAGGGGCTCATGTGATTAGATTGGGCCCACCAGAGAATCTCCTATTTTAACTCAATTATGCCTATATAACAAGGGGGAGTGATGTTTCATCATATTTCTAGGTTCTGGGAATTAGGGGAGAACATCGTTGAGGCCCATTTAAGGAATCTTGCATATGACGGTGGCAGACATTGTTCCAAGTGTTTCACATTTAATAATCCATGCATCCTCACAACAACCCTGTGAGGCAGGCTCTACTATCTTCCCCATTTTATAGATGATGCACAGAGAGAGCTTATTTGCTAAGGTCTCCCAGCTAGTATATGGCAGGGCCTGGATTTCAACTCAAGCAGGCTGGTTTCAGAGCCTTACCTCTTATCCACAACTGTACATTTCTATTCAATTAACTGTTTCTGGAATTACTGAATGCATGAATTATTGTATTTGATATGGGACTTGGAAACAGTGCTAAGGATGAGTAAATTCCTTAATTTGTATGGAAAACTCTGTGCATAAATTGTCTGCTAATTGTGCAGGGAGTCTGCAGAATCCCAAAGGCTTCAGTCTTAGAGAAGTGCCTACACCTGAGAACTTCCTCCAATAAAACGCCTTCCCTTTTCAGACTTAGCTGTTAGTGAGCAACAATACTAAACACGGAATTGCAAACAGCTGAGACCAACACGGGACTGTTGCAACTGCTTTTGACACTAGATAGTCTCTGCCCTCTGTCACTTTCCTCCTTGGCCATGGCCCAGGACAGATATTGACTGTCATGAGGACAAAGCCAATATGCTAATTTTGATTCTAGAAAAACAAGAAGAAAAATTAAAAGGGTCAAAAATTGAGGTGAAACAAATGCAAGAAAGGAGAATGACTAAAAACTGAAGTCATCCTCAAGCCCAGAATTTATTTTACATGCTGCTGCGTCTTTCTGTGCATCCTATTGTCCACTGCAGGGGTGTCCAATCTTTTGGCTTCCCCAGGCAACGTTGGAAGAAGAATTGTATGGCGACACACATAAAATATACTAGCAATAGCTGATGAACTAAAAAATAAAAAATTGCAACAAAAATCTCAAAATATTTTAAGAAAGTTTACCAATTTGTGTTGGGCCTCATTCAAAGCCATCCTGGGCTGCCTGAGGTCCGTAGGCCATGGGCTGGACAAGCCTGTCCTATTGCTTACCTGGGGTGTAGTAGAAACAACACTGGATTGAAAGTCGGAAGACTTGAGTTCCAGTCCTGGCTCTGTTTCTTGTTTTTTCTGGAGACAGTCTTGCTCTGTTGTCCAGGCTGGAGTCAGTGGCACAATCTTGGCTCACCGCAACCTCTGCCTCCCTGGTTCAAGCAATTCTCCTGCCTCAGCCTCCCAAGTACCTGGGACTGCAGGCACGTGCCACCACGCCTAGCTAATTCTTTTGTATTTTCAGTAGAGATGGGGTTTCACCATATTGGCCAGGGTGGTCTCGAACTCCTGACCTCATGATCTGCTGCCTCAGCCTCCCAAAGTGCAGGGATTACAGGTGTGAGCCACTGTGCCCAGCCTGTTTCTTACGTGATCTTAAGTCACTTAATTTTCTGGATCTTATTCATCCCATTTTTAAAACACAAATAATATCTACCTCACATAATTTTAGAAAGAATTAAATATGATAGTGAATGGGTTGTGTTCCTTTTATAAATTGTAAAATACAATACAAATGTCACATGCCATTATTGCACTAGGTAACCAAGGAACTGACGGAAGGAAGGGATAGGGCATGCAGGGCCACCTAACAAAGAGGGTACTTCTCCCAGTGTGATGATCTAAAATAAACACTGGCTTAAGAAGAAACAGAGTAAGATCAAGAAGCTATAGACTACTCACTAGGCTTCTGAGTATGTATTTTGCAAAATAAAATACACTTAAAGAGTAAAAAATAGAATTGATATCATCTTTAGGGGGGGAAATGGAGGTCATTTGCACAAATGGCAGAGCTGAAAATCCAGTTTGGATTCGCTGACTCTCAATACAGTGCTTGAAGGCAAACTTACCACGTGTATCCATTCTATGTCCAAAATGTCAGGGGGTGGAAATAGTCTGCTGGTTAATAGAAGAAATTATGTTGCTTCAATAAATACTAAGACTCAGTTGCATCAAATTAGATTGAATACCAAAACATTCATCCTCTCAAATCTACAGCTAAATGGTCAGGTGTGAGTGTCAAGTCATGTGGTATTGATTTTCCTTAAAACAGTCATATAATCTACATCCAAGAGGAGAAATAGTTCTCATGTGCAATATCTCTCATGACACTTTGATTTTGTCCTTGTGAGATCCTCAGCAGAGAGCCTTGTCAAGCCTGCTCAAATTTCTGAACTCCAGGACTATGACAGAATGGGTGTTGTTTTAAGCCAATAAATTTGTAGTAATCTGTTACACAGCAGTTTGTCTCAACATTCTTTTTTTTTTCCACATAGTAATAAAAAAACTTTAAAAAAAAAAGTCACCTTGAGAGCGCATTAAGTAAAAGTAATTACTGCAATTCATCGGCTTCTAGGAAACTCACCATTGCTAACCAGCAGGTTCTGGAAACCCAATGGGGGAATGTACATGGCTTAAAGATAAGGCTATTACCAGGGAGTAAATGGCTGAGAATCCAAAGTACAAAAGTTTACTTTCACATTTCACTAAAACCCATCCCATCACCAATGACATTAACATGAACATAACAACTGTTGTACAATTAAGCTAATCATTCGTGCAGAACAATTCAAGCCTACAGACTGTCTTTATTGCCTGATAAAAATACTTAAAACACATTTCCAGAATAATCTGCAATGGCAAGCAAAGCAGCTCAACAAGGTGGCTACTTGGAGTTGACTTTGAAAGGGTCCTGACAGTCACGCTTCGTGGAGAACTTCGTGAGAAATGATACTACCCCCCGACACACACACATACACACACACACACACACACTCCTCCCACTCAAGGCGACCACCTCAAGGGCAGAGACTGTGTCTTAACATCTTGTAATATTATCATGCCAAGTGTTATGGATATTAACAAAGTTTCATGGTACTTACTACCCTCACATTTATGGCCTCCAAATAATGAAAAATAAAGTCAAAAATTTCTATAAACATCCTTCATCTATTTACCAACTTCCACCTAAGTTTAACATCGTACACACTTCAATACTTGTGGATGTCAGTTAAAGTAGTTATAGAGAAGAGCTAAATCAGAGAAGTTGAAAGAGCAAGGAAAGGACAACTGAAAGAAAAAGTTACTGATTTGAACTACTTAAGGGCATGACGTGCTTAAAGCAGAAAGGCTTTAGTGTTAACTTAGAGGGACACAAGAGGATATGGTGAAAAGAGTATGCCCTAGAGATACAAACTCCAGGGGTGACACTCTAGGTGCACCCCGTAGGTTGTCTTCACAACTCATAAGCATTGTAACTGGAGGCAAAGTCATTACCTCCCTGAGATGCAGTTTCCTCCCCTATAAAGCAACAATAATAATAGATGAGTGTGGTGGTGAGAATTCCCTAAGAGAACATATATGGAGGGCATCACAGAATGCCAAGCACACAGTTGGTGTTCAGCATATTTAAGCCATTTCTTTCTGCTCATGATGATATACTAAGAATTCATCTCCCTCTTTCTGTGTCCCATCCTTCTCAGCATTGACAAAAAATGTGACCCACCAAGTGAGCAGAATAATATAATGATATCACTCACCAGAAGAAAAAAATAGATACTTCTCTATACATACAAGTGCCAAGAGAATGGTTAAGTAAACGATGGTTTAAACCCTGGCTTTATCTCATGTACTAGTTGGGAAATTTTTAGCAAGTTATTTAACCTCTTTGTACCTCAGTTTCCTCTTCTGTAAAATGGAGATAAGAATTATGTTTATCTCATACAGTCTGTATGAGAATTAAATGACCCAATAGATGTAAAATCCATCCTTACAATAGTATTGAGTACAAGCTCAAGACTGAGTCAATGTTAGCTATTATTAACTGGTATTATTACTCACAATAGCCTCGTATGTGCAGTACCTAAAAGAGAATGGAGAAAGAAGGCTGGTTTCTGCCATGAGGCAAAACTGCAGAAAAGGTGTAGCAGCAACAGCAGACTATGCTGCAGGAGGTGGGAGCCAGTAAACAATGGAAAAATGAGAGACGAAAAGAATAGTAATAAGAAGCTGTATACTATTCATTATGTGCCAGACACTGCTAAGTATTTTATATATATTAACATATTCAATTTTCTTAACAATCCTTTAAGGTTTTGACTCATTTAATCCTTGAAACAAGCCTAAGAGGCAGACACAGTAATTACTCTATTTTTCAGATGAGGAAACTGAAGAACAGAGAGGTTAAGTAACCTGATTGGAGTCACACAGGAAGTGGCAGAATAAGGATTTAATCACAGATAATCTGTGGGAGCAAAATTTAGCTGCGCCATTAAGATGGCGCCGGCCCGCCTGATTACACAACAAAGATGGCGCCGAGCCGCATGTCGGCCTGGCTGTCTCTGTTGCCATATTTGGGCATGAATTGGAGAGGACTGCCGG
>CAUYQU010000718.1:0-19620 GCA_963574635.1 Cheracebus regulus
ACTCTCTTCCTCTTTCTCTTTCATTTTTTCTTTCTTTTGCTGTTTCTTTCTTTCTCCTTTTCTCTCTTTTTCTAAAATCTCTTCCTCTTCCTTTCTCTCTTTCATTCTTTTTATTCTAAAAAATAAAAAAAAATAAAAAAAATAAAAAAAAAAAAAAAAGAAAAGGGGATTATTGGTTAGACGCAGTGGCTTATGCCTATAATCCTAGCACTTTGGGAGGCCAAGGCGGGTGGATCACTTGAGACTAGGAGTTTGAGACCAGCCTGGCCAATGTGGTGAGACCCTATCTCTGCTAAAAATACGAAAAAATGAGCTGAGTATGGCGTCACATGTCTATAATCCAAACTACTTGGGAGGCTGAGACAGGAGAGTCACTTGAACCTGGGAAGTGGAGGTTGCAGTGAGCTGGGATTGTACCACTGCACTCCAGCCTGGGTGACACAGCCTGGGTGACCCTGTCTCAAAAAAAGGGTGTTAGGGGGTGATTATTTGAGAGAGTCCTTGAATGGGAGATGAGGGATGAAGGAGATTTTAGTAAATGTTGACTAGGGAAGGGAGGAAGGAATCCGGATAGTGGGGGCACTAGGAGCAGAATGTGTAAATGGGATGTGTTTAAAACACATGTACAAGGTAGCAGTGGGAGACAAGCACAGAAGGGCAGATGATAGGTCCAGATTGAGGAGGGCCTTGAAGACCGAGAAGTCTACCTCAGTGTGGTTAGTGAGGAGCCACTACAGCTTTAGAGCAGGTGAGTGACACAATAAAAAATCTGCTTTTAAAACCAATCTGGCATTGAAGACAGGAGTGAGGAGAGTAAAGAGGAAGATAGATGGTTTTGTATGGGACAAGGACCTGGTGCTTAGTGTTGACGGTAAGATTAATTTCTGGTGTTTTGCATACCCCAAGGGGTGTAGAGAGAAGCTTGCAGGTTTTTGTGTCTTCTTTAAGATGACTGGCAACAGAGTTGGTCTTATAAAGGCATGTGCTTACACCCCCATGCTCACTTGTTTACATGCATCCATAACTTGTGATAGGAGGTCCAGTGTTTTCTGAGAGGTGCATGCAGCTCTGACAGAAAGAAAAACACCAAAAACATCTTAATCTCCTTTGTCAGATATCTCTTGTAAAAGCTAGAAGTTTGCCACAGGCCTTTCTCAGACATTTATCTAACCTGACATTAAAATTAAGTCTTTCTGTTTTCAGGGTAAGATGTTATATGGCATCAACATGGCATCGAAGAGAAAAGCTTGGGCCTGGGCATGTGTTTGTATGTTTCATCTGTGCGCACAGACTGTTCCTAGTTTGAACTCAGGAATCCCATGGCTCTAGAGTCTCTGCTCTTGTGGGGTACAAAGTTTATGTGACTGTGTGTTACTTAATAGCTGCCTGCAGAATGGTGTCACCAGTATAGTAGCTCAGGCTTTACATGATGTGGACTTGATTCATCAAGACTCAGGACATGTTTCTGTGGGCATAATCTTTTATGTCAGGAATTCCAAATAAACAGAATGGAGACTTTCTGCCTACCTCTGGAATTTAGTGGGACTCCACATCCCCAAATATTTAGCCAATTATGACCTCCCCCATTCCTTGTTGGTCAAAGTGTAAGATTGTGGGAAAGTACGTAAATGTTCTTCTTTACTTTGTATTCTCTGTTGTTTGCTTCCTTCCTTCATATAGTGAGACATTTTTAAAATATGTTCAAGCACGTGCCCAGAAATTTTAAAGTAGTAGTTATACAGGCATATGTATGACATGCGTTTGTACTTCCACAACGAAAACTTAAAAGTTACTGACATTTTGCCCTACTTACCTCAACAAATTGAGTTGTTTTGCCACATTTGTCTCAACAAATTTATTGTATTTTATTTTTTGAGTCAAGGTCTTCCTCTGTCACCCAGGCTGGAGTGCAGCAGTGGCAGGATCACAGCTTGCTGCAGCCTTGGCATTCCAGGCTCAAGAGGTCCTCCCACCTTAGCCTCCTAAATAGCAGGGACCATCGTGCCTGGCTAATTTTTTAATTTTTTTGTAGAGGTAAGGTCTTACTATGATGCCGAGGCTGGTCTCAAACTCCTGAGCCCAAGAGATCCTTCTGCCTCAGCTTCCCAAAATGCTGGGATTGTAGGTGTGTACCATGATTCTTGGCCTTAATTTTTATTTTATTTATTTATTTTTGAGATGAGGTCTCACTATGTTGCCGATACTGGCCTTGCACTCCTGGCCTCCAGCAATCCTCCTACCCTGGCCTCTCAAAGTGTTGGGATTACAGGTGTGAACCACCGTGCCTGACTTTCCAATAGATTTTTGAAAATGAAACATTTCAAATAAAGTGGAAGTTCTTTGACTCCTTTGATTATCTTTCCCACTTCACAGAGAGGCAGCCACTCTTATGACTTTGGTTTATATGATTGTACTTTATCTTTTATAGCTTAACATGTTAGAAAAATATTGTTTTATATTTTAAGAGTTGTGCTTATATAATTGGGGTCATATGTATGTAGATTATCTTATAACTTTTAAAATTTAGTATTCTAAGTCCATGTTGATATAGTTTGCTTGATTTGGCTTATTTCTTCTGTTACATAATATTGTAATAGTCATTCATATATCTTGTTGTCTGTTCCCTATTGATGAACATTTAACTTTCTAGATTTTTCACTCTTAAAATGTGCCCTGAAATTCTGTACACATGTGATGTTTTCTCTAAGATGTTTACACAGAGATGGAATTGTTCTGGCTCATCTTCAGTTATATAGCACAGATTTTTTGGCTACCAAAGCCATAACACTCTTACTTCTTAGACATATGAAAGGCATCTGAGGGTATTATTCTGACTGGCACTCAGTGAAAAGAGGGAAACTGAGGCTCCTGAACTTCATTGGTAAACAAAGGATCAAGGAGTTTTTCCTTTAACTCTTTAGCTTCATGGAATAAGTAAATGTGTATGTCGAATACAAATGTATAATTTTTTTACTCCTCTGTGTTATTTTAGGGTGTGTGTGTGTGTGTGTGTGTGTGTGTATTTATTTTGGGATGGAGCCTTGCTCTGTTGCCCAGGCTGGAGTACAATGGCATGATCTTGGCTCACTGCAACCTCTGCCTGTCAGGTCCAAGAGATTCTCCTGCCTTAGCCTCCGAAGTAGCTGGGATTACAGGCACCACCCCCTGCCCCCACCACACCCATCTACTTTTTGTATTTTTAGTAGAGACAGGGTTTCACCATGTTGGCCAGGCTGGTCTTGAACTCCTGACCTCAGGTGACCCACCTGCCTTAGTCTCCCAATCTAGGATATAAATGTTTAATTAAGTTGTTATAAGTGTCACTGTCTCTGCCCCTCCTTTTAAAATTTATAAAGTAATATAGTTTCACTGTAAATAAGTAATACCAAAGGCTAGGCGTGGTGGCTCACACCTGTAATCCCAGCGCTTTGGGAGGCCGAGGCAGGTGAGTCACAAGGTCAAGATATCGAGACTATACTGGCCAACATGGTGAAACCCCATCTCTACTAAAAAAAAAAAACAAAAATTAGCTGGGTGTGGTGGCACAAGCCTGTAGTCCCAGCTATTCGGGAGGCTGAGGCAGGAGAATTGCTTGAACCAGGGAGCCGGAGGTTACAGTGAGTAGAGATCACACCACCGCACTCCAGCCTGGCAACATAATCAGACTCCGTATAAAAAAAAAAAAAAAAAAAAAAGGATAATACCAAAATATATATAGTAAAATGTTCTCTTCCCGGCTGAGCTCAGTGGCTCACACCTGTAATTCCAGCATTGTGGGGGGCCAAGGTGGATGGATCATGAGGTCAGGAGTTTGAGACCAGCCTGACCAACATGGTGAAACCTCATCTCTACTAAAAACACAAAAATTAACCAGATGTGGTGGCACATGCCTGTAATCTTAGCCACTCAGGAGACTGAGACAGGAGAATTGCTTGAATCTGGGCAGTGGAGGTTGCAGTGAGCCGAGATCACACCACTGTACTGTAGCCTGGGTGACAGAGCAAGGCTCCATCTCAAAAAAAAAAAAACAAAAATTTCTCTTTCCACTCTTGCAATTCCATTCCCCAAAGTTGGTTTGGTTTGTAGCATGTCTTTCCAAGTTTTTTCTATGCATAATCGAAATCATATGTATGTTTATACATCTGTATAGTTTTCATCATTTTGTTTTGTAATGGAAATGGGATCATACAGAACAATATCCAGGAATTCTGTCTGTCCGTATATCTAGATCTGCTTTATTCTTAGTAGTGGCTGCATGGTGTTCCATAGTGTAGTTGAACACAATTTGGTCACCTGTTTTCTTCTCCATGGATGTTTAGATTTATTTATAATGAAAGACAAACTCTTTTTGCAAAATATAGTTGCTTCATCCTGTTCCAAAATGTATATACCAGACTAAAGACTCCTTTAAATTATGATTTGGTTCTTTATAATTCAGCCAGTCCCTCTAGTATGCATAGATAGTAAAAGCCATCTAGAAAGCTAGGTGTGGTGGCTCATGCCTGTAATCTCAGCACTTTGGGAGGCTGAGGCGGGCAGATCACCTGAGATCAGGAGCTTGAGACCAGCCTAATCAACATGGTGAAACCCTGTCTCTACTAAAAATACAAAAATTAGCTGGGTGTGGTGGTGCGCACCTGTAATCCTAGTTAGGAGGCTTAGGCAGGAGAATCGCTTGAACCCAGAAGGTGGAGGTTGCAATGAGTAGATCGCACCACTGCACTCCAGCCTGGGGGACAGTGTGAGACTTGTGTCTCAAAAAAAAAAATAAAATAAAGCCACCTAGGACCTGTTACCTCACTTGCAGAGGAGCAGTTTATAAGGCCATGGTGACATTCCTTGTGTATTTCGTGTTTAAGGATGGCAATATTCTAAGTATCTAAAATGCCTTGTATATTTCATGTTTATGGAATGACATTTCTTGTGTATTACATGACATTCCTTTTGTATTTCATGTTTTTGGATGGCTATACAGTATCTAAAATGTGAAAGAAGGGCTGGGCATGGTGGCTCAAGCTTTTAGTCCCAGCTACTCAGGAGGCTGAGGTGGGAGGATCACATAAGCCCATGAATTCAAGGCTGCAGTGAGCCATGATCATGCCACAGCACTCCAGCCTGGGCGAGAGAGCAAGACCCTGTCTCTTAAAAAATTAAAAATTTAAAAAATACGTATGAAGGAAAAGTTGATTCCTTCTCTCAAGGAGTTCACCATCTCAAGAAGAAGGAAAAATTATATAGTACCAATGGAAAATCGATGGCTCAGCATACACAGAGACAAAACCATTTGAACTCAGAGGAAACTTTATGTACTTGTAGTCAGGTAACCTAACAGATGACAAAGTTTTGTATTATGAAAAACAGCTAATGGTGTGTAGACAGGGATTTCTCTCTAATTCAGGAAAGCTTCTGGGAGGTGGTGGGGTTTTAAACAGGCTTCAAGACTGGAAAGGCTCATCTGGATGGCTGTCTGTCTTCCAGGTGGGTCCTTTTAGCAGCGTCTCAATATATGGCTTGCTAATATTGCTTTTCGACTGTGTGCCTGGCGTTACTGTTTGAACACTGGATTTTAATTAGAAGCTATTTCAAATTAGCTATCTTTTTATGACAAGTGCTGCTCTCCTCAGATTCCACAGCATATGCCTGGTTCTGAGGACTACTCAAGTTTCGGAGCAGTTTATGGTATGAAACATTCCCATTCACTATGCTCTCTCCCACTTATTTTTGCTGCTTATTTTCCATTAGTGGGTTCCTGCACTTCAGAACAGAGATCTGAAACATTTTTTCCACTTTAGGATCTATAGGAAAGCATCATGGCTGGGCCAGTAGGGCAGAATGTCTATTTTTTTTTTTTTTTTTTGAGATGTAGTCCTGTTGCCCAGGCTAGAGTGCAGTGGCGTGATCTCGTCTCACTGCAACCTCCGCCTCCCCAGTTCAAGTGATTTTCTTGCCTCAGCCTCCCAAGTAGTTCGGATTATAGACATGTGCCACCACACCGTTTCATTTTTTTGTATTTTTAGTATCGACGGGTTTCACAATGTTGGCCAGGCTGGTCTCGAACTCCTGACCTAAGGTGATCCACCTGCCTGGGCCTCCCAAGGTGCTGCGATTTCAGGTGTGAGCCATTGCACCCAGCCTATCTTCTTATAAGCAACCGTCACCACCAGATACATTAAGAATCACTAATATTTTGACCTTGCTCAAAAAAGCCTCAGTTCCATTACAATAATCAAGTCAGCCGGATACTTTATCTCGATGCCACAAGTCTCAAAATTAACATTTTCCTTGAATCTCGTTGTGGAACACCCTCAAGATTGTCCGCTGTTAAGTTTCCACCCCCCTTCCAACGTGAATGTGAGGTTGGACTTAGTGCTATATTTAGGAGTCCACTTTCCGATCTGACCTTACCATTGACCACCAAGTTCTGGGAGCTTTGTTAGCCCTGGGAGCTTAGCCTCTCTGTCTCTGAGTAATGGTAATGTGGCAGTGATTGCAGTAGACTGACGCCATGCTGTCCTTAGAGACTGAATGAACCAGGCTTTGAATTAGAGGGTTCAACAGGCTTGGGAGTTTTTCACCTTTCTTTGCTGGGAGGAGGCCTGTCCTCTTCTTGCATGGTGGCCCCAACTGACTCAGCTGTAATACTGTACCCTGAAATGTACAGGTGCTGATTTGACAAGAGCTTTTCACCCTTTAGAAGCTGGGCCCCCTAATGTGAATGTAGGCTCATAGAGCAATAATTCAAGTGTAGGTGGCCTGTAAGGAAAGTTTTAACAAAAGAGTTGGTTAAGAAGCTGATTTATTTTCTTGCTTTAACTCTTGTCATGTGCTGAGTGGGGGCGGAAGAGGAGGGGAGGGTGGGGACTGGTGCTGCTGAAAGCATTTATCTTCATTTCTGCCATCTCCCAGTGTTTATTACCCTGTGATCGACAGATGAGGAAAGCTGCCAGTCAAACCCACGTTCAGCACATTTCCATTTCCCTTCATTGCAGATTTTAGGCTTTTGAAACCTGCATCCTCTTTGCAGCAATAAAGGTCGTTTCCCTCCTGCTGCTGACAAGCCCAAGACCCTCTGGTCCAATTCCACTGGCTTGTGCTTCCACCAAACAATAAAAGCTGCGGGAGTCTCAGCAATTTAAGACAAGTGATTGGTGAGAGCCATTTAGTGTTTGAGTCAATTGCTCTCTTTATCTTTCTCTCTCACTTTTTCTCCCTCAGTCCTTCTGCCTGCCTTCCCCCCTCTCTCTGCCCATTCTTATGCTGCTGAGGTGCCCCCCTTAAGCAGCCGCATTGCAGAAGGATGAGAGGCTGACAGTTTTCCTGGTTTCACCTAGGGACCTGCCTAAGCCAGTGTCCTCTGTTGTTGGGATTAAATATTGGCAGTGTCAGGTTGTGGGGAATGTGTTAGTGGAGGTAGAGTAATTCTTAATATTCTTATCCACCTGCATGTCTTCTGTCAGAGGTAGAGGTTTTGAGGAAATCCCTGCCTGGTGGGAGCGAATGCTAGGTGTTTTTGTTTGGGTTTTTTTTCTCCCTGTTTTTCCAGAACACTACGTTTTTTGGAATACTGTTCCTAGTAATCTTTCAGTAGCATGTGTTCTTGTGAGCTTATTTGTTTTTGTCTTAAATAATGTTTGTGGGTGAAAGAAAGGTAATGATATTCATTTCTTTGAAAATGGATGTTCTTCTTTCATAATTACTTGTCCCAATTACATCATTAGTGTAAGTGCAGTAATTGCTTCATTAGGACGTATGTATTGAAGGAGGACAAGTCTACCGCATGGTGATAAAAACGGGCCTCACCTTCTTTCTCTGCCCACACAGGAGCATCTCAGCTTGACTTCAGGGATCTAGGAGCCACCAGCCACCCTGTAAACAGCCAGGATTAATCTTGGGTTTCAGTGTGATAAGAGGAAGGAATAAGGACCTATTTAAGAGCAACGTACTCACTTTCTTTGGGTTGATAACTCATTGCTAAACTCTGGATGGCACTGGTGCATTCAAGGCAATGAGATCGAATCATTGGGGATTACTGAATTAGGGAGCAAAGTATTCTAATGGAAGCTGTGTGCTTTCTGAGGCTCAGTAGGTCTGATGGCATGAGTCCTATCCTCTGAGTTATTTGACTGGCTTTTTAAGGGACTCTCCATTCTCATTCTGGCCGTGCCAGATCAAGAGGTTGTATTCGCCCATCAGACCTAACTACTTTCCTGCAGAGTTGAATATTATTCTGATTTAATGCCTTGTCTGTAAAAAAACTTTGTGTGCGTGCTATCTAGTTAATGCATCTTCTCTTTCAAAGCATGTTAAAAGCTAATATCAATAGTATGTGATTCTGCTTATATGAGGCTGTCTAAAATAGTCAAATTCATAGAAAGTAGAATGGTGGTGACCAGGGACTGGGGAGAGAGGCAAAGAGGAGTTGTTTCATGAATATAGAGCTTGAGATTTGTTACGTACAGTTCTACTGAACTGTACAGTTAAATATGGTTAAGATGGTAAAATTTTACGTTGTATTCTTTTTAGCACAATTAAAAAAAAAAAAAGCTAGGCTGGGTGCAGTGGCCCATGCCTGTAATCCCATCAATTTGGGAGGCTGAGGCAGGAGAATCACTTGAGGCCAGAAGTTTGAGACCAGCCTGGGTAACATACTGAGACCCCATATCTACAAAATTTGTTTTTTTTTTTTTAATCAGCTGGGCATGAGGTCATGTACACCTGTGGTCCCAGCTACTCAGAAGGCTCAGTTAGGAGGATCACTTGAGCCCCGAAGGTTGAGGCTGCAGTAAGCTGTGATTGTGCCACTGCACTCCAACCTGGGCATCACAGCAAGAACCCATCTCCATCTCAAAAACAAAACAAAACAAAAGCTAATACCAGATTCCTTGTTCCACTTACTACTTACTCCAGATATGAAGGCTCTGTCTATCTACTGCTGTGTCTCTAATGAATATCAGGTTAATATCTCTTTCTTTTATTGACCTGTTATAAACCTTACTCTGGTGTGGTCATATAATCCTGGTTTGAATTGTTGTTTTGATAAATTTTTTTATGAAGCTGTGATACATAGGAATATTTCACAGTTTGCCAGGCATGATGGCTCATGCCTATAATCTCAGCACTTTGGGAGGCCAAGGTAGGACGATCACTTGAGCCCAGGAATTTGAGACCAGCTTGGGCAACACAGCAAGATCCCATCTCTAAAAATTAAAAATCAAAAAAAAAAAAAAAAATGCATAGCTATTTCTTTTCCTTTGTTTGTACACTGTCTGTATTCCAGGCCTTGCTATTTTCCTTGTTGAATTCTCAGACTATCATTTGCTTTATTGTCCTGATCCAGTGCCCTTGGCCTCAATAGTATCTTTCTCAGGTCTGCCTCCAAAGTTCATGATTTGCATGTGGACTAATATTATCCTTGTTCTTTGGAGCCTTTAGGAGTTTATTGGACAATAAAATTATGCTGATTTGGGGGCCTAATTCCTACAAATAAGACATGTAACCATTGAAGTCTGTATTTACACAATATTTACCCTTTAATTCATGTTAAATATATTGCAAACTTATTTAATGATTAATCTCAGCATCAGATTAAATGACTGGTGGAGTAATTATTAAGCCGCCTAAATATGACAGACCAAATGCCTTACTTACTCAGAACATTTCCTATGCCAGAATTATAGACAGCCACGTGCTGCCTGTTTAGGATTTTATTTTTGTGGTCTGCAGAAAATGATGTCCCCTAATACTCTTCATATCTTTTAGCCTCAGGAAAAAGTGAACACTCTATTTCAGCTATAGATAATACACTCAGAATTGGTCTTTGAAGCCCTACTTTTTCTTTGCAATGGAAATTGTTCTATTTATCTCAAGTCCTTTTATGATTGCTGGTTTTCCACACAGTATATATTCTACAAAAAAAAAAAAAAAACTACTATTCTCATAGGAACCTATGGTTTAGTTATAGACATATGGTAAAATATTATTCGGTCATAAAAAGGAATGAGGCAGGTAGAGTGCTCGTGCCTATAATCCCAGCTACTAGGGATGCCGAGGTGGGAGGATTTCTTGAGCCCAGGAGTTCAAGGCTGCAGTGAGCTGTGATTGCACCACTGCATTCCAACCTGGGTGATAGAATGAGACCTTGTCTCTTAAAAAAAAATGTGAGGTACTGAAACATGGAATAAGCATGGATAAACCCTGAAAATGTTTTGCTGAGTGAAAGAAGCCAGACACAGAAGGCAACCTACCATATGATTTCATTACGTGAAACGTCCAGGAGAAAAAGAGCTATAGTAAGAGAAAGTAGATTAGTGATTGGCTAGGGTGGGAGTGGGACAGAGTAAAAGGGAATGACTGTTAATGGGGACGGTATTTAGGGGAGATAAAAATGCCTGAAATTAGACAGTAGTGATGGTTATTGTAAAATTGATTTGGTGATGGTTATACAACTATGTGAATATGCTAATAACCCTTGAATTGTATACTTTAAAATAGTGAATTGTAAGTTATTTATCTCAGTAAAGCTATAATTTTAAACAGACACACACATATATTTGGCCATTTTTCTCAATGTCAGAATCATAAATGGGAATAAGAGAAACTTGGGACACTTCTAGCCATGAAAGAAGTCTTATTTGTCATCAGGGACTCTTTCCAGGTAGCCAGGCTGTAGAATACATTGACTGTGATTTTAGATAGGTTGTTAAATGATGATTAGAGTGAGTATGCCTGAGTACTTAGTTATACCTCCTTCTTAGGACAGATTTTAAGACTGCATTTGAATGAAGCTTTCCGGAAAGATTAAGTGTTCTTCCTAAGATGCCATTCAAATATACTTAGAAAGGGAAGATGGTTTCTATGTTTAAATAATTATTTAAATATTTAAACATTTAAATATTTAACGAGAATTATTTTTTATAAACAGAAGCCAGTGTATTTATTTACAGAGAGCTCAGATAATCCATAAGAGAAAAGTTAAAGTAACTAAAGCTGGGTAGGGTAGCATGTGCCTGTAGTCCTAGTTACTGGGAAGTCTGAGGTGGAAGGAAGGATCACTTGAAGACCAGGAGTTCAAGGCCAGCCTGCACAACATAGTGAGATTCCATCTAAAACAAACAAACAAAACCATAAAAACCTTAAGATAACAAAGGTTAAAATGTACATAAGACATGAGTAGATCATCTAAAAGATACACAGTGAGCTAGTAAACAAATGAAAAGATACTCACCAATACTCTAAATTATTAATGAAATGGATGCAAAAAATGGGATTACCATTTTTCAATTCATAAATTGATAGACATTTATATTGAATAGTGTTTTCTTAATAATAGCATTATTGAGATATGATTCACCTACCATACAGCCCACCTAAAGTACACAGTTCAGTGGCTTTTAGTATATAGAGTTGTGCAATCATCATGACTATTTATATATTTCATATCATTTTAATCACCTCCTAAAAAACCCCATAATATCAGCAGTCACTTCCCCTTTCCTTCTCTCACATCCCTCCAGCCCTAAGCAACTGCCAATCTATTTGAAAAGTTGATAAGTTGTGCAGTGGTACCTGCCCTGGGCTTTCTAGTCTCAGCTCTCCTCCAGCTCAGCTGGTCAAGAGAGCTGAGACTAGAAAGCCCAGGGCAGGTTCGTATAACAACTAAGCAGAAAGATAGTAATTGTGTCTCCAGGATGATGAGTGTTTATGTCCCCAACCCCATTCTTATTTCATCTTCCCAGCAGCAACTCAGTCAGAGATGGCCGTTCTGAATTACGGTCTCAAGTGAAACAGATTTTGCAGGACTGAAATGTAATTTAATCGTTTCCTTTTTTGTAACTTGCCCTTTTTTACCCTCCCCAAATTAGCTTTTCTGATAGATTTGCTAATGATTCTCATTGTTTAGTATCTTCACTGAACTGTTGAATCATACTCTTCATTTCCCTGCTCCTAGAACAGATCTTAGAAGCTGTGAAGCTGTTTTGAAAAAAGGTTCCTAATTCTTTCCAAGCAACGGAAGAGAAGAGTTTCTGAGAGAAGCAAAGGTAGAGAGATGCACAGGGGCTATTAGGCTTGGTAGAGCTCGCCTATCATGTGACTGTGATGATTATTATGATACTATCCCTAGACACATTCCGGGAGCTCTGGCCTACAAGTTGAAGACCTAACTCAGAGAATGAGACTTGGCAGCTTAGTTTTTGCCATTGTTGTTGGCTGATAGTTGGCCAGGATCACTGGATTTAAGCTTCTTTTCCCCCTTGTTTTGTCTATCATCAGAATAATCTTTATTTCTTCTTTTGCTCTAAGGCTCCATGAGAGGAACTCTGTGGTTATATGATAGATGTGAACTACCATCAATGGCCTTGTCCTTATGGACAGCGGTGTTTCCACTGTTTCCTAGAATTTAAATAAAAGTCTTGGTCCCTCTCTCTTCTTTAGATTTATTAAAAGTTGAGTGGAAGGTACAGACAGTCCCATATACTCCCTCCCCTTACACCCACAGCTTTCCCCACCGTCTGCACCAGTGTGGTACATTTGCTGCAATTGATGAACCAACATAGATACATCATTATCACTCAAAGTACATATTTACATTAGTGTTCACGCTTGGTGTTGTAAATTCCATTGGTTTTGGCAAATGTATATGCCATGTATCCAGCATTGTAGTAACATACAAAATAAGTTTACTGCTTAAAAAAATCTTCTCATGACCAGACATGAATGGCTTATGCCTGTAATCCCAACACTTCAGGAGGCCAAGGCAGGTGAATCTGTTGAGTTCAGGAGTTGGAGACAAGCCTAGCCAACATGGTGAAACCCCATCTCTACAAAAAATACAAAAAAAATTAGCTGGTCATGGTGGCACACGCCTGTAGTCCCAGCTACTTGGGAGGCTGAGGTGGGAAGATATCTGAGCTCAAAAAGTTGAGGCTTCCATGAGCCATGATTGTGTCACTGCACTCTAGCCTGGGCGATGTTTCAATAAAAGAAAAAGAAAAGAAAAGAAAAATCTCTTTATGCTTCACCTGTTCATCTTTCCCTCCCTGCAAAGTCCTACCAACTACCCATCTTTTTTTGTCTCTATAATTTTTCCTTTTTCAGAATTTTATACAGTTGGAATCCTATAGTATGTAACCTTTGACTTCTGTCATTTATGCACTTAAGGTTCCTCTATGTCTTTTTGTAGCTTGATAGCTCATTTTTTTTTTTTTAGCACAAATAATATCATTGTATGGATGTACCACAGTTTATCCATTCTTCTCTTGAATGAAGACCATCTTGGTTGCTTCCAAGTTTTGGCAATTATGAATAAATAAAGCTGCTGTAAACATCTGTGTGTAGGTTTTTGTGTGGATATTAGTTTTTTCAACTAATTGGGGTAAATACCAGGGAGTACGATTGCTGGATCATATGGTAAAGGTATGTTCAGTTTTGCAAAAAAACTACCAAACTATCTTCCAGAGTAGATGTGCCATTTTGTATTTGCACAGCAATGAATGAAAACTCCTGTTACTCCACATTTTTACCAGTATTTGGTGTTATCAGCGTTTTGCATTTTAGCCTCTCTGATACATGGGTAATGACTTCTTATTGTTATTTTAATTTGCAGTCCTCCAATGACATATAATGATTTTGGAGAAAAAAACATTTTCTTTTCTTTTTTCTTTTCAGACAGAGTCTTGTTTTGTTTCCCAGGCAGTGATATAATCTCAGCTCACTGTAACTTCTGCCTCCCAAGTTCAAGCAGTTCTTGTGCCTCAGCCACCCAAGTTGCTGGGATTACAGTCATGCACCACCACACCTGGCTAATTTTTGTTTTTTGAGCTGGAGTCTCACTCTGTTGCCCAGGCTGGAGTGCAGTGGCACAGTCTCGGCTCACTGTAGCCTCTGCCAGGTTTAAGCCATTCTCTGCCTCCAACTCTCAAATAGCTGGGATTACAAGCCACACCACCATGCCCAGCTAATTTTTTTTTTTTCTTTTTTTTTAGTAAAGTCAGGGTTTTGACATGTTGGCCAGGCTAGTCTCGAACTCCTGGCCTCAGGTAATTCCCCTGCCTCTGCCTCCCAAAATGCCAGGATTACAGGCGTGAGCCACCACACCCAGCCTGAGCATCTTTTCTTTTGTTTTTTTTTTGTTGTTACAAAATAGCCTTTGGTTCTTTGTCAAAGATCAGTTGACTCTAGTTATGTGGGTCTGTTTTGGCTCTTTATATTGTTCCAGTGATCTATTTGTCTGTTATTTTGCTAATGCCACACTGTCTTGATTATTGAAGTTTTGTATTAAGTCTCAAAGTTGGGTCGTGTCAATCCTCCAATTTTGTGTTTTCCTTCCATATTGCGTTGGCTATTCTGGGTTTTTTTTTTTTTTAGCCTTCTCATATAAACTTTAGAATCAGATTGTTAATATTCACAAAATAATTTGCTGGGGTTTTGATTGGGATTGCATTGAATCTATACATCCAGCTAAGAAGAATTGACATTGTAACAGTATTGAGCCTTCCTATTCATGAACATGGAATATCTCACCAGTTTAGTTTTATCCTTTGTGATGCCTTTCATCAGTTTTGTAGCTTTCCTCCTATAGACGTTGTACATATTTTGTTAGATTTATACCTAAGTCTTTGATTTTTTTTGATACTAATATAATTGGTAGTGTGTTTTTAATTTCAAGTTCCAATGATTGATTTATTCATTGCTGCTATATAGGACAGCAGTTGACCTTGTATCTTGAAACCTTACTATAATTACTTAATAGTTACTGGAGTTTTTTTGTTGATTCTTCAGGATTAGACAATGATGTCATCTGCCAACAAACATGGTTTTATTTCTTCCAATTTGTATACCTTTTATTTACTTTTGGTGGGGGGAATCAGATTGCATTAGCTAGGACTTCTAATATGATATTGAAAAGGATTGGTAAGAGGGGTCTTCCTTGCCTTGTTCCTGATCTTAGGGGGAAAGTATCTAGTTTCTCACCATTGAGTATGATGTTAGCTACAGGTATTTCGTATTTCTGTTTTCTGGTAGAGACATTCTTCTGGTACAGTTTCTTCCTCAAATGTTTGGTAGAATTTAGTGAAACCATCTGGGCCCAGTTCTTTCTGTTTTAGGAGATTATTAATGATTGCTTCAATTTAATAGATACGGGCCTATTCAGATTGTCTCTTGTGTAAATTATAATAAACTGTGCTTTTAAGGAGAGTTAGTCCATTGCATCTAGGTTTTTAAATTTGTAGGCATACATTGTTCATAGTATTCCCTTATTATGCTTTTGGGGTCCATGAGATCAGTAGTGATGGTCCCCCTTTCTTTTCTGGTATTAGTAATTTGTATCTTCTCTCTTTTTATGTAGTTGGGCTACCTAAATATTTATTGTTTATTGATCTTTCAAAGTTTTTGGTTTTACTGATTTTTCTCTATTGATGATTTCCTGTTTTTAATTTCATTGGTTTCTGCTCATTTTTTTCTTTCTTCTGCTTACTCTGGATTTAATTTGCTCTTTTTCTTTTTTCTTATGGTAGATGCTTAAATTACAGACTTTAGATCTTTCATCCTTTCTTATATATGAATTCAGTGCTATAAATTTCCCTCTAAGTAGTGCTTTCATTACATTTCACAAATTTTGAGAAGTCATGTTTTCATTTTCATTTAATCCAAAATATTTTAAAATCTTTTGAGACATATTCTTTGAGCTATGTGTTGTTTAGAAATATATTATTTAATCTGTCAGTTTTATAGGATTTTCCAGTTATCTTTTTATTACTAATTTCTAGTTTAGTTCTCTTAAATAGTCTGAAAGCATAATTTGTATGATTTCTTTTCTTTTTTATTTGTTACATTGTGTTTTGTGGCCCAGAATGTGGTCTATCTTGGACTGGGCTGTTTTCAAGGAGAAAGTTGCCAAGAGTCTAGGGCCCAGACGGTTTATCTTAATCTTCAGATTAAACACTTCTCTCTCTTGGTCCCGGCACACTGTTTGGGCCAGTCTCTTATACAGGGACATCTCTCTATAAAGTGTTAATTACAGAGCTGTTGATGCTAATATAAGTAGTGTAACTGTAAATGAAATACATACAGAGATTGGAGTGGATGACAGACATAATTTTAAAGGTCATTTATTAGACACAGTATTTGCCATCATTTATTTATTTATTTATTCGGAAGATGGTTGGGCTCTGTCACCCAGGTTGTACCTGTAGATGAAATACACACTAAGATTGGAGTAGATGACAGACATAATTTTAAAGGCCATTTATTAGACACTTAGTATTTGCCATCACTATTTATTTATTTACTTACTTACTTACAAGATGGTCTGTCTCTGTCACCCAGGCTGTAGTGCAGTGGTGCAATCTCAGCTCACTGCAACCTCCGCCTTCCAGACTCAAGCTATCTCACCTCTGCTTCCCGGGGAGCTGGGACTGCAGGTACATGCCACCACACCTGGCTAAGTTTTGTATACATATATTGGTTTTTTAAGACAGAAGCTCGCTCTGTGTCCCAGGCTCGACTGTAGTGGCACGATCTCAGCTCATTGCAACCTTTTCCTCCTGGGTGCAAGTGATTCTCATGCCTCAGTCTCTCAAGTAACAGGGACTACAGGCACGTATCACTACTATACCTGGGTAATTTTTGTATTTTTAGTAGAGGTGGTGTTTCACCATGTTGGTCAGGCTGGTCTCGAACTCCTGACCTCAAGAGATCTGCCTGTCTTGGCCTGCCAAAGTGCTGGGGTTACAGGTGTAAGCCATTGCACTCCTTCTTTTTTTTTGGAGATAGAGTCTCACTCTGTCCAGGCTGGTCTCGAACTCCTGGGCTCCAGAATCTGCCTGCTTTGGCCTCCCAAACTACTGGGATTATGGGTGTGAGCCACCATGCCTGACCACTTTACATTTATTATCTCAGTAAGTTCTTCCAACAATCCTGTAAGTTGTAAGTACTACTATACCCTTTTTTACAGATAAGGAAACTGAGGTTCAGAGAGATTTATACAAAGTCACACTATAGTTGATAATGACAGAAAGTGTCAAAATCTGGTCAAATTGATTTTGAAGCCTGTATTCTCTAAAACAAAAAAACAAGCTATAAGATCCCATTGGCAGATATTAAAAATTGACATTGTAATGCTGGATTCGTTTCTTTCCATGACTATAATAGCATCACTGGTTAGCAGCAGACATTCTAGTAGTGGTGCTAAGAGCACCTATCTTGGAGTTAAAATATAGGATATGTTTATCTAGGTTAGCATTTCTCAACCAGGAATGATTTTTATCCCCAGGGGTCATTTGGCAGTGTCTGGAGGCATTTTTGGTTGTCTCAACTAGGAGTCGGGTGTTACTGGCATCTAGTGGGTGGAGGCCAGGGATGCTAAATGTTCTACAATGCACAAAACTCTTCAAATAAAGAATTATCTGTCCTAGAATTTCAATAGTGCAGAGGTTGAGAAACTCTTGAGTCTAGCTTGTTTCATTCTGTTATTACTACATGGGAGAACCTTGAAGCCTTAGAAATCTCTCAGTAGTCTCTCAGGATTTGGTTTCTGAGGCTAAGTGCTTCGTTTGTAAATACTTTCTAGCTCAGTCCATTAACCCCCTCTGGCACATTTCCTATGCCTTCATCTTAGTGGCCAGAGGCCTACTAAATGGTTGGGGTTGTTTTAATAACATCAGGCTTTTTCTTTCTGATGTTTCCAAGAGACAGGCTCCGTTGGCCTGCAGTTCTTGCAGAAAAGAACCTGGTGACAGTACTCTAATCTGTTGCTGGTGTCGTTAGCTCCCTAATCTGTGTTTATATGGCACAAAAAAAGACTCTCTCTGGTGCCAGGCTTCATTCCTCTTCAGCACCCTGGCACCATTGACAGAGAACACCTCCCAGTCTCTTCTACACAGTGCAACTCTGCATGTTTGTTTTATTGCACAACTGTTCTCCAGAAGACATTTCTTGAGACATGGACAGTACAGGATGCCTCTGGAGCCGGGAGTTGGGAGTCTTAATCATTTGTGTTCCCATTTGCAGATCCACAGTACTCAAAAAGAATCTGTTACTATTCTTTAACTGTTTTCCTGTTTGTAGTACTCATCCCTCCCCCCAGAATAACCTCTTACAATATGAAGTTTGTTTCTTCAATTTATTTTCTACCCTCTCTTAGCAACTAGCATTTTTTAAATTATATACTGAGAAAATCAACTTACCTTCTACCATTTGGGGTTATATGCTTTTCTGTTAAAAGCTGGAGGAAATGATAAGGAACTAAAGTAATTTAAGAGAGACTAGTAGTGGTCAAAGAGGGGTTTCAACCATCTTGATAAGCCCAGGAAACAATTTGGAAGCTCAGTGGAATTGAGCCTGGATCAGAATGAAATGGAATAATTCCTTTCAGGGAAGTGGTAGATCTTGTAACTAAAAAATGATTTTCATTATCAAAAAGGCATAAAAAAATCAAAAAAGTTCCTTTTAATAAAGTCCTTCAGGTATCTTGCCCTCCTCATGACCCAGAAGTTCAGCAAAAGTCAGATACCATTATTAAATGGGAATTTCTGTGAAGGTTAAAGCAAGGGTATATATTTACCTCATTTGAATAATACCATAGGGGCCTCAAATAGAGATTTCAGATCAGTGGACTCACTGGCAGCACCCCCAAATGCTGTCGTTCTCAGGCCTTAGGGAGATTATGTCTGGGACTATGTTTTTGAATCGGCGAGATTTTAAAGGATGTTTTGTTTTGGCGGTATCCATTTATTTAGAACAGTTTGTTTTAACCTTTATTCCATTATTGTCCCCACTAAGGAACATTTTTAGACATTTTTTTCCCTAATTGTCTCCCCTCCCATGAAATTTTAATATCACAGATACAGTGTGTATCTATTTATATACTCTGATGCTTTGGAGGGGAACAAATGACTGCACTGAGGTTTTTAAAAAAAATTTTTGGAGAGATCCAAGATGGCCGCTTAGCAGCAGCTCAGGATTGTAGGTCCCAGTGAAAGCACGGAGAGCAAGTGGATGCCGCAATTTCAGACGAATTTCTGTTGCCCACAAACTGGGAGATTCCCGGCAGAGGAGCCACACGGGTCGCCAGCACGACTCTTTTGGCTGGTGCGGCTGTTTTGCTGGTGCCCCAGCGTGGCACTTCTCAGTGCGGAGTGTACAGGACTGGGTGCCCTTTTAGTCGGGCTTGGCCGGTCCCATTCCCACAAGGAGAACAGCAATTGGAAGCACTGAAGACTGAGAGTTTCACAGCAAGCACAGCCGAACCCAGGAAGACCTAGCTCTGTGGAGAAGGGGTGTCCACTGAAGGAAAACTAAGAAACAGAAAAAACTTCATTACCAACAAGCCAGACGTCCACTCAGAGACCCAATCTGAAAGTTGGCAATTACAAAGACAACAGGTGGATAAATCCACAAAAATGGGAAGAAACCAGTGCAAAAAGGCTGAGAACACCCGAAATAAGAATGCCTCTCCTCCTCCAGGGGATTGCACTTCCTCATTAGCAAGGGAACAAGACCTGATGGATAATGAGTGTGATGATCTGTCAGAATCAGACTTCAGAAGGTGGATAATAAGAAACTTCTGTGAGCTAAAAGAACATGTTCTAACCCAATGCAAAGAAACTAAGAACCTTGAAA
>CAUYQU010000719.1:0-44292 GCA_963574635.1 Cheracebus regulus
TTCAACTCCTTTGGCCGGGTCTGGTGGCTCAGGCCTGTAATCACAGCAATTTGGGAGGCCAAGGCAGGTAGATCGCTTAGGGCCAGGAGTTTGAGACCAGCCTGGCCAACATGGTGAAACTCTGTCTCTACTAAAAATACAAAAATTAGCTGGACTTGGTGGTGGGCACCTGTAATCCCAGCTACTCGGGAGGCTGAGGTAAGAGAATTGTTTTAACCCGGGAGGCAGAGGCTGCAGTGCGCCAAGATTGTGCCACTGCACTCCAGCCTGGGAAACAGAGCAAGACTCCAGCAAAAAAAAAAAAGACTTTGCCTGATACAACCTCACCTTACCAGGCAAAAAAACTACGGCCCAGGAAAAGAATAACATTCACAAAACACAGGGAGAGTGGTTAGGCTCAATGGCTTGCATTGTAATCCCAGTGCTTTGAGAGGCCAAGGTGGGAGGATCACTTGAGCCAAAGAGTTCAAGACCAGCCTGGACAACATAGCAAGACCCTTCTACAAAAAGATTAAAATGAAGAGGGAGAGCCAGTAACACTGGGCAGATGGTTGACTGGGAACAAAGATCAATAAGATAATATTAAGACAGGCACGCAGTCTTCAGCCCCAATTTCTACATGCACCAGAAGATGGAGGTCCTCTTTCCTTGCCTAATGCAGCCATGGCTCGTGGTCCCAAGAAGCATCTGAAGTGGGTGGCAGCTCCAAAGCACTGGATGCTGGATAAATTGACCAGTGTGCTTGCTCCTCGTCCATCTGCCAGTCCCCACAGGTTGAGAGAGTGTCCCCATCATCAATTTCCTAAGGAACAGACTTAAGTATGTCCTCATAGGAGATGAAGTAAAGATTTGCATGCAGCGGTTCATTAAGATCAAGGGCAAAGTCCGAACTGATAGAACGTACCCTGACAGATTCATGGATGTCATCTGCATTGACAAGACGGGAGAGAATTTCCATCTGATCCATGACACCAAGGTCGCTTTGCCATACATTGTGTTACACCTGAGGAGGCCAAGTATAATTGTGCAAAGTGAGAAAAATCTTTGTGGGTACAAAAGGAATCCCTTATCTGGTGACTCATGATGCTTTCACCGTCTGATACCCTGATCCCCTCATCGAGGTGAATGATACCATTCAGATTGTTTTGGAAACTGGCAAGATTACTGATTTAATCAAGTTTGACACTGGTAACCTGTGTATGGTGACTGGAGGTGCTAATCTGGGAAGAATTGGTGTCATCACCGACAGGTAAGGCTCATAGGATCCAGAGAGGAGCGCCCTGGATCTTTTGATGTGGTTCACAAGAAAGATGCTAATGGCAACAGCTTTGCCATTTGACTTTCCAACATTTTTGTTATTGGCAAGGGCAGCAAACCATGGATTTCTCTTCTTGTAGGAAAGGATATTTGCCTCACCAATGCTGAAGAGAGAGACTAAAGACTGGTGGCCAAACAGAGCAGTGGGTGAAATTGTCCCTGGGTGACATGTTAGATCTTTGTACATAATTGAAAATAATGTGTCCAGGCATGGTAGCTCATGCCTATAGTCCTGGTACTTTGGGAGGACGAGGTGGGCAGATCACCTGAGGTTGGGGGTTCGAGACCAGCCTGACTGACTTGGAGAAACCCCGTCTCTACTAAAAATACAAAATTAGCTGGGCGTGGTGACCCATGCCTGCAATCTCAGCTACTTTGGGAGGCTGAGACAGGAGAATTGCTTGAACCTGGGCAGAGGCAGAGATTGCGGTGATCCCAGATCACGCCATTCCACTCCAACCTGGGCAACAAGAGTGAAGCTCTGTCTCTAAAAATAAGAAACTAGCATGATAATAGCAAAAACAACAACAACAATAGACAGACCTGGTCTGTTTCAGCACTGGAAGGTTATCAGTTGTTCCAGCTTTACCTTGGGGGCGTTTGGATCTGCTCCACTGCCCTGCGAGTCTTCTCCCTCTCATACCCAGAGCTGGCCTCAGTGGGGTGTGGCCCTGATATTGCATGGAGAATGACTGTGTAGTTTGTGTCCAGGAGTCTGGGGACAGCTCTTGCCACAGCCCAGGAAACCCTTTTGCCAAATGACATATGTATGAAGGATAACCATTCCCACCTGGATGCACCCAGGTCCCCAAAACGAATTTCAGATGCCATATAGGTTAATGGTCCTGTGAGTACTTGTTGTGAAAAGACCTTGTTACTGGTGTGGTTAAGAAGGCTTTCTGAGGGACTGGGTGCAGGAGCTCATGCCTATAATCCCAGTGCTTGGAGAGGCCAGAGCAGGAGAAGAGCTTGAGGCCAGAAGTTCAACACTAGCCTGGACAATATCGAAAGATCCTGTCTCTCAAAATTTTTTTTCTTTTGAGATGGAGTCTTGCTCTGTCACCCAGGCTGGAGTGCAGTGGTGCAATCTTGGCTCACTGCAACCTCCACCTCCCGGGTTCAAGCAATTCTGCCTCAGCCTCCCTTGTAGTTGGGACTACAGATATGCACCACCATGCCTGCCTTATTTTTATATTATCAGTAGAGACAGAGTTTCGCCATGTTGGCCAGGCCAATCTCAAACTCCTGACCTTGGGCCTGCCTTGGCCTCCCAAAGTGCTGGGATTACAGGCATAAGCCACCGTGCCCAGCAAAAAAAAATTTTTTTAATTAGCTGAGCATGGTAGCTCACACTTGCAGTCCCAGCTACTCAGGAGGCTGAGGCGGGAGGATCTCTCAAGCCCAGGGGTTCGAGGCTGCAATAAGCTATGATTGCAGCACTGCAGACCTGCCTGAGCTATATATCGAGACTCTATCTCTACAAAACACAAACTTAGCTGGGCATGGTGGCTCCCATCTGCAGTCCCTGCTACTCTGGAGGCTGAAGAAGAAGGATCTATCGCTTGAGCCCAGGATTTGGAGGCTGCAATGAGCCGTGATCACATTAGTGGGCCACAGAGCAAGACTCTGACTCAAAAAAAAAAAGATTCTTTTTTTTAAAAACTTAAATGCAAATTAAAAATTTCCCATAAGTAAGGAAACAAACAAAAAGATCCTTAATTTACCCATGTCAAGATCACATCTGCAATGTGTGTTTTAGGTACTTCATTCACAGGTTTCAGGGATTAGGATGTGGACATATTTGTCCAGATCATTATTCTGTCTACCACAGGGAGCAACAGACAGAGCGAAAAAGGGTTGAGAAGGTGTTTTGGGACACTCGCCTGGACTATATGTCAGGGAAGCAAATGGCTTAGGTGGTTTCTGACTCTCATTCAGGGTTCTGAGAACCCAACAAGTCAAGCTTAGGGGGCTAAGGAGGGGACAGTTTCATCCTGAAACCCAGGGCCCTGTGGCTTCCCAAGCCTTAGACTAAGAGGCTTTTACTTCCCTGTGTCTTGAAGAGCTGTCAGGACCACAGCCTCCTGAGGCTGTGATTAAAGGTACGTGGTGCCAGCAGCACTTAGAATTCCTCGCCTCCGGTAGCTTACACTTCAGTGTCTCTACCCTTACTGGACAAAGACTGGTAAAAGGGGATCCTGAAGAATGTTCCAGGCAGGGCCAATCTAATGTATGTAACATTGTTGCAGTCTTACAGGGCCCCAAGCTCAGGCAGGGTCTCTGTGCTTGGGGTTTAATGCTCCGAGGTTGTCATCTTGAAATTCTTTTTCTGATTTTTTTTTTGAGACAGGATCTCAGTCTGTCTGTCACCCACGCTGGAGTGCAGCGGCACGATCTTGGCTCTCTGTAACTTCCCAGGCTCAAGTGATTCTTCTACCTCAGCCCCCTGGAGTAGCTGGGACTACAGGTGCGTGCCACCACACCTGGCTAATTTTTTAACTTTTTTTTTTTTTTTTTTTTACTATTACAAAAGTTTATTTAACAAAAAGTTTAATATGAAAATGTACATGACCTAATTTTTACATCATGGTAAAACAGGCCCTATGGAGAGAGGACATGGGTTTCTCCGCTGAACAGCCATTATTTATACTCGTTCCAAGGCTCCTAACATGATGATACTATTTCCTCGTATTAGCACCATTCCAATATTGTTCTGTTGTCCGCTAGTCGCCATCTCCACACATTCATCTATCACAACATTCATAAAGGGATCAAATCCCCGCAATATTCCTTGGACATGTCTGCCACCATTTAATTTCACTATCAAAAAGCGAAAAAGATGTTTTAGGAAAATACAAGTATTTGAGATGTTTGACCCACTATCCTTACTGTATGCCAAGCACTGGATTAAACATTTTTGTATTTACTTCCACATTTTAATTTATAAGAATACTAAAAAGTAGTATTATCCTTACTTTATAGGATAGAATCAAACTTTAGAGCTTTTATTTATTTATTTTATTGAGACGGAGTGTCACTCTGTTGCCAGGCTGGAGTGGTGCAGTGGTGCAATCTCAGCCCACTGCGACCTCCGCCGCCTGGGTTCAAGCAATTCTTCTGCCTCAGCCTCCCAAGTAGCTGGGACTAAAGGTACACGCCACCACACCTGGCTAATTTTTGTATTTTTTAGTAGAGGCGGGGTTTGGTCAGGCTGGCCTCAAATTCCTGACCTCAGGTGATCCACCCGCCTCGGCCTCCGCTGGGATTACGGGCATGAGCCACTGCGTCTGGCTTAGCAGCTTTTATTTTTTTTACTTTTTCAGAGAGAGGGGGCGGGGAGGCTCCCTATGTTGCCCGGGATGGTCTCAAACTCCCAAGCTCAAGGAATCCTACCGCTCTGGCCTGCCAAAGTGCTGCGATTACAGATGTAAGCCACTGTGCCCAAGCTTTTAAGTAACTGCATTCACGGTTATACAGCTACTGTATGGTAGAAGTGAGATTCAAGCTAAAGGCTGCTTACCTCTAATGCTCATGGTTTTGTCCCCTACATATACTTCAAGCACTGTGTGGGTCAGATTTTTAGTTAAACTGAACAAATTCCTACATATTCCCAAGAAACAAAATAATTCTTCCTCATCTAAGTCTTTTATAGCTTATTTAAAGGAAGAAAGGTTGATAAATCCTGTTAATTCTGTCAAAGTGAAGAAGGGCTTATGTAATATAAAGTCTGAAGTGCTGTTAAATTCATTAAATATCAGAAATTAGGTAAATAAAATTGTTTAGTTAGGATTAAGTAATCTGCTTGATTAATGGATGTGAATTAGAGAGGTCCTGTGTGCTTTAAATTTTTATAAAGTTGCAAAAAACCCAAAACAAACTTACATGATAACTTCTTGTCCATAAATCTGAAAAAGCAAAAGAGTAAAGATTATATAACCAATTAAAAAATTTTAAGCATAAACAAGTACATAAATAGGTATAGTTAAAATAATTTGCTAAAATTTAGACAATGGGAATAATGACATCTAGAATAGTAAAAATATTGTAGTACTGTGAAAGAGTGAGAGAGTAGGGCAAGTAATTCTGGCACTTTAGGAGGCTGAGGTGGGTGAACTGCTTGAGCTCAGGAGTTGAGACCAGCCTGAACAACATGGTGAACCCCATCTCTACCAAAAATACAAAAATTAACTGGCAGTGGCGGCATGTGCCTATGGTTCCAGCTACTTGGGAGGCTGAGGTCGGAGGATCACTGGAACCTGCGAAGTTGAGGCTGCAGTGAGCCACTGCACTCCAGCTAGGCAATAGAGCAAAACTCTGTTTCAGGGGAAAAAACGGTTACCTAAATTAGACATTCTACAAAGCAAAGTAATTTGGGAAGGGGAAAGACTGTAAAAATGAAACATATTTAGACTGTGTTAATCTATATTAAGTGGAGTCTTTATACTAATGTGAATTACAAAAACATTCTTATTGTTCAATACTATGTTGTTTCATTGACCTAAGTTTCTTTACTTCTTTCTTTTCTTTTCTTTCTTTCTTTCTTTCTTTTTTTTTTTTTTTAAAAAAAGATAGCGCCTCATTATGTTGCCCAGGCTGGTCTTCAATTCCTGGCCTCAAAAAATATGCTTCCCCTCAGTCTCCCAAAGTGCTGCTGAGATTACACAGGCATAAGCTACCTCATCTGGTCTCATTAACCTAATTTTCAATAATTGGGTTTTATAGTCATAACAGAAAAACAAAGACTTGCTTACATTTGGTTATTTCCATAACTAAGTTGTAAAGACAGCAAACAGTAATCAAACCATAGCCAATTCAATAGGTATTTTATATTCGAGATAAAATGGAGTGTTCTTTTATTTAATATGAAAGCATCAAGCATAAATGTTCAGGGTAGTCCTCAACATTTAAGTATATTTTAGTATAATAAATGCATATTTTGAAACTTCAAACAATATGAATTAAGGAAAATTCCATTTTAGTGGAATATGAGACTACTAAGCCATGCGGTCAAATCAGTTTTTAACCTCTTCCATTTATAGGCCAGAAAACATGAAATTTCATTCAGTTTTAAAAATGTCATTCAAATTTAAAAATATAAAAAAATGGGAAAAAATTTTAGTATATGGGCTGTGAAGTGGGCACTTACTCAATTTTAATGTACAGAATAATCATGGAAGAATTCAAATATAAAACAGGGAGCATGACTGAAGGAGGGAGTAGATACATTTACAAGTAAAAATATTTATGAAGTATGATGAACAAGACTATATTTCAATAAGGTACATAAAAGCATAGCAAATATAACACACAAGATCTTACTCAATCTTTACAAGGACTTTGCAATTATGGTCTAGTATTACCACCATTTTACAGATGGAGAACTAGGTATGGAAAGGTTAAGTAAATCGTTTAAGGTCACACAGCAAGTGTGAGCAAATACAAATAGTTCAGTTTGACTGGAGAACGGAACACTTGAGTATTCATGGCTGTAAGCTTCGGCGTTTGAATGTTGGGTGGGTTAAATATAGACTCGATTTTGCATATTGTGATAAATTATTAAAGCAGTCACTGGGAAGACTACTGTGGCAGCAAATTTTGTATTTTTTTTTTTTTTTGAGACAGGGTTTCACCATGTTGGCCAGGATGGTCTCGATCTCTTGACCTCGTGATCCGCCTGCCTTGGCCTCCCAAAGTGCTGGGATTACAGGCATGAGCCACTGCGCCCGGTCTGTGGCAGCAAATTTTAAAAAGTGGCAGGAAGAATTCAGTTAAGCCAGGGTATCTCAACTTCTGCACTACTGACATTTGGGACTAGATAATTTTGTATTGTTGGAGGACAGTCCAATAAGCGGTAAGAAGCTTAGCAGCATCCCTGTGTCTCTTCACTAGAAGTCAGTAGCACCAGATCCCTCTCCCCCATTTAAGAACCAGAGCGGTCAGGCACAATGGCTCACGCCTGTAACCCCAGCACTTTGGAAGGCTGAGGTGGGCGGATCACAAGGTCAGGAGTTCAAGACCAGCTTGGCCAACATGGTGAAATCTCATCTCTACTAAAAATACAAAAATTAGCAGGGTGTGGTGGTGGGCGCCTGTAATCTCAGCTATTCCGGAGGCTGAGGCAGGAGAACTGACTGATCCTAGGAGGCGGAGATTGCAGTGAGCTGAGATCATGCCACTGCACTCCAGCCTGGGTGACAGAGCGAGAATCCATCTCAAAACAAACAAACAAACAACTAAACACCAAAACCAAACCAACCAAACAGAAAAAGAACCACTAAGCCAGGAGGCTGGCATAAAGGTGTAAAAGAAGATGCTATCTTTGAGAAAGTAGAGGAAGAAAAAATCTGAAAGTCATTTTGGCAGCAGATTTGACAGGATTGCACAATTCATGAAACCTATGGATGAGAAGAGAAAGGTATTAAAACTAGCTTCCTTCTCTGAAATTTTCAAAAACTATGTTATCAATCAGGAAATCTTATATTACAAGTAGAGAATCGTCCTTTTGTTAAAAGAAAAAAAAAAGTCAGCATTACAGCAGTCTCTGATGAATTCAGAGCATACTTACATCACCAGCTCACCAAAAAAGAATAATTTTCAGATAAACATTTTCACGACAATAATTTCTAAGTAAGTTCTATTTTTCTTATGTTGGGCTTATGCTTTAATAATTAATTCCTTAACAGACCTAACTAAAATATACATGCAAGGAATTTTCATACAAAGATGGCTTTGATACAAATGCACCTTTAAATGCAAAAATATTATTATTATTTTTGAAAAAGAGTTTTGCTCTTGTTGCCCAGGCTGGAATGCAATGGCACGATCTCGGCTCACTGCAATTGCAACATCCGCCTCTCGGATTCTAGCAATTCTCCTGCCTCAGCTTCCCAAGTAGCTGGGAGTACAGGCCCCGTCGTCACACCCGGCTAATTTTTTGTATTTTTAGTAGAGACGGGGTTTCACCACGTTGGCCAGGCTGGTCGCAAACTCCTGACCTCAGGTGATCCACCCACCTCGGTCTCCCAAAGTGTTGGGATTACAGGCGTGAACCACTGCGCCCGGCTGCAAAATTATTAAATAGGAATTTTTCCTTATGTCTAACTCCTGTGGGCCTGGTAATAAATGAACTATACACAAAGCTAACTACAGGCTATGCCAGAGAAAACCGATCCCTGTAATAATTCTGCACCCTTTGTGCAATCCAGCTACATGTAGAATTCCAGCATCAAGGAGTGTAAACAAAACAGAAACGTACTCAGAAACACAAACATGTTAAGTCCAGTCAAGAAGTATTTGAAGAGTTTAAAGCTTTACGTTGAGTCCTACCTGAAGTAAGGCTCTCCTACTTTGTTGTTTGATTTTACTGGGTGTGTAGAAAAAAACTTCAAAACACTAGCCTTCTCTGATTAGAAAAAAGTTAATATTATAAATAAAAAAGAATCTTCTTACATAGTTTTAACATCAGAGCAAGATAACACACGACAACGTAAAAGAAGGCAAGAAAAAGGAATGAGGTTTCTAAGTAAAAGCTCAAAGAAACAGCTACTGACACATTCTTTAAAGTGGCTTTTGGAGCCTGATGCCTCACGGAGTTTTTAAAAACACTTCCATTCCAGCCCCTCTTTAGTGCCTCTACAGAATTACCCCCTCTAGCCATCTATCTAGAACGTGATGCTATTCGAGATATTCAACAAAAGATGGCATTCAAGATCTTCAAGGAACGAGGGAGGGAGAGCGCGGGGTGACCAGAGACCCCGACCATAGTACCGGGAGGCGGGTCGGCCGGAAGGAGGTGCGGTGGCTGTCGGCGGTAACCACGCCGACGCGCTAGCTCTGCGCGGGCTTCACTTCCCAAGCGCGGGAGCCTGGCCGAGATCCCGGCGACCTCGGACCCGAAGAAATGAAGTGGTGGCTCAAGCCATTCGGCAAATGGGGAGGTAACAAAGGGACTCGGAGGACGCATAGAAGCGACCGTTTCGGTTTGGTTCTAATACATACTTACTTTTTCAACTCGGGAGGGTGAGCTTTGCTCATAATGGCTACTCCGCGGGCTCACAGACGCCTTGGAACGGAATGCACGGCCTACTCTACGCTCCCCCGGTAGGCTCGGCGTCTTGCGTCTGGCGTCACCGACCTCGTTAGCCAATCGATTGTCGGCAGTTTTTACATTTCACCTCGCGATACCTGAGAGTTTCGGTCATGTTGAGCTTCCGGTTGCGTCGTCAGCGATTGGCCCGTATGGAAGGGTGGGTCCTCTAGACATCTTCCTAAATTCCGTTTTCTTTGTGTAAAATTTAGAAAACGAGTACTCTGCCTATGGAACCCACCCCCCCGCCCAAAAAAAAAACCAAACCAAAACAAATTAAAAAAGAACCGCCGGGTGCCGTAAATTCCAGAACTTTGGGAGGCTCGCTTGAGCCCAGGCGTTCGAGACCCCACCCCCCGCCCCCGCCCGCTTCTCTATTTAAAAAATAAAATTGGGATAACAGTCCCGTCTCTAGCTTCTGGGCAAACCCGGCCAATCCCGCATGTCTGTGGATCGTATCGCTTATTTTCTTCATGTATACCGAATGATAACGAGCCCTAGAGGAATGGACCCCTGTATTTCTTTGGCAGGTATCCTTATAGCATACTGTCAGACCAAGCCTAGGGTTCCGGTAAAATGTAAATTAGTGGCCTCTGCACCACTGGAGGGTAAGGTGATTGGGCCTGTTTCTAAGAATTTCAATCTATTTCCGACTGGAGGTCTTGCAAATAATTTTTTTTTTTTTTTTTTTTTTTTGAGATGAGGTCACCCAGGCTGGAATGGGTGGTGTGATCATGGCTCACTGCAACCTCGAACTCCTGGCCTCAAGTGATCCTCCCACCTCAGCCACCTGAGTTGTTGAGACTACAGGCACATGCCACTGTGCCCAGCTAATATATATATATATAACATATATATATATTAGAAACAAGGTCTCGCTTTGTTGCCTAGGCTATTCTCCAATTCCTGGCCTTAAGTGATCCTCCTGACCCTGGCTCCCAAAGTGTTGGTATTACAGGTGTGAGCTAGCACGCCTGGCAATCCTGCAGTTTTTCAGACACTGCCTCCAAACTCGCTGATGTGCTATCGCTTCTGTATATAAAATTGTGAAGTGCAGCATACAAACATTCTCTAATATAAGGTAATTCTTTTTCATGTCAAGATGTTTAAAAAGTGGTCTCTGACTTGTTCCCAGTTGTTAAATTCTCCTAAAGTAGGAGAATCCACATATCATAAAAGACTAAACCAAAATAGAATGCCTTGTTGATTTTAAATAGGGGATGGTTCTCAAAAATTCAGTCCATTCCCAATACTCTGGAATGGTTTTATTTAAATACCAATGATAGTAAAGACTTAAACTCATCGCATATTTTGCACTCTCTTAGTACTCAAAGTCCTAGACACTTAATTTTTTCTAGCAGGGTCATAGCTTTGTACCTTTCCTACCACTTGCTATTAGTGTTTAGTTGAAGTGAGAGACCTGACATAATGAATTTCTTTTTAGCCTCATAATGTCTTTTCTACATTAATGAACTTCAAGTCACAATACCCTAGCCTCCTCTCAAAAGTTTTTCCCATTTACAATGAACGAGTTGTGTGTGTGAACCATAACAAATAACTAATTTCCACTCTTCTGAACATGCTAAACTCATTTAACCTGTTAAAAGAAGCATACTGAGAAAGTTATTTATTCACTACCCAGATATAAGGAACTAAAACACAATAGTGGGGAGAAAATTAAACCTTATTTATTTTAAAAATCAAACCACTAGGAAAATATATCACAGCCTGGAAACAGCAAGTGGACCGGCTATATTATCATTTCAAGTAATAAGCTGGTGAAAATACAGTGAGGTTGCTATCAAAACAATAAGGTGTCACGCCAGGGCAGGAACACTGCAAGTTGCAAAGCCTGAGGCAAAAGTGGTATTTGGTAATGGGGGCTGCCTCTCTTTTGCTCTAAGGGAGTCAGCTCATCCCAAGTTGGTTACTTTTTCTCCCTCATACTTCCTGTTGCCAGGGGTTTGTCTCAATTGAGCTCTGTTAACTCAGGGGGCTAAGTAGGCAATGCTAGGTTTAGGCTTTTGTTCCATCTGCTCTGTAAAAACCAGGCTTTTCCAAATCCAGTACTTTATAACTCTGTTATAATCAAGTAGCCAACTGGTCCTCTTTTATTCCTCTAGTATTCCTAGATTCGAGTATATATCACAATCAAAATCCCTTTCTCTTCAAGGGGAAAGTGTTACTGCAAGATTGTCCTGTCATGCTGGGGGCAGTGGCTCACGCCTGTAATCCCAGCACCTTGGGAGGCCAAGGTGGGTGGGTCATCTGAGGTTGGGAGTTTGAGACCAGCTTGACCAACATGGAGAAATCCCATCTCTACTAAAAATACAAAATTAGCCAGGCATGGTGGCACATGCCTGTAATCCCAGCTACTCGGGAGGCTGAGGCAGGAGATTCGCTTGAATCCGGGAGGCAGAGTTTGCAGTGAGCCGAGATCGTGCCATTGCACTCCAGCCTGGGCAACAAGAGTGAAACTCTGTCTCAAAAAAAAAAAAAAAAAAAAAAAAAAAGTCCTGTCATTGTCATTTTGCTACAGTCTCGGGCCCATCAGCCAGTAATTATGCTTCTGATAATTAGTGTGTCATCACCTCTCATGTTTTTGCATGGTCTCCAGGCTGAAAGATGTAGCATGTAATAATTTTAAGAAATGTACATCCACATCTTGATGACCAGAAATGGGGATCCACGAGGAGCCTTTCAAGGTTCTTATCCAAACTCGTCTCCCTCCCAATTCCACATCTTAAAATCAACTTGAATGCCCTTGTATAAATTACACAAAACCAAGATCACAAAGACTCAGACAATTTTTTCCCTTCTAAGTTAGTGACCTCAGGGATTTTGTTTCACAGCTTATGGAAAATGGTGTGGTGACACTTCCAGTAAACAGGATGTTGGCAGCAAAGAGAAAATATCTCTCCTCAAACTCCACCAACTCTAACCTGCCAGGCTGTTGGTACCTGTGTAGTAAGAAGAGTCTGGTACCTTGGAGGGCTCTGGCTTGTTACAGGGGAGATCCTTACTGCCAGGACAGGCACTGGCCACAGGAAATACAAGCTCCAAAATTCTCCTGTAATGTCTCTGACTCAATTTAGCACCACTTTTTTCCATTTCATTTTTTAGGACTGAAACATAAAAGAACCAGTGTCCAGAGGCAAGTGACATATGCCTTACACTTGCGGCCGTCCTTAATTTCTTCATTCATAAACTTTGCTTAAAAGACTAAAATTCCCAATTCCTTATAAAAAATATATCCTTGCCCTCAGCCCCGATGGGCATTGGCAAAGACTTTTATTTCCCCATGGATAAGAGAGCCTCCTTCATCTTCTTGGTCATAGTTGGGATGAGGTGCATGTGGTCATCCACACACTTGGTCACACAGCCGTCCAGCTGCTGCTTCACCTGAAGCTCTTTACTCCCAGCATCCATTGAATCTTTGGCTTTGTCATTGCAATGCATGGTGCACCGAGCCAGGCGGTCCTGTGGCAAGAAGGAAGAAGGTAGAGAAAGCTGAGAGTAAGGCCTCCACTTACTGTGTGCTCATTACAGGCTTGATATATATTATCTTATCAATTAAAGGGACACTGTAGTGTGATTGGCCAAGATTTTTTTTTTTTTTTTTTGAGACAGCGTCTCACTCTGTTGCCCAGGCTGGAGTGCTGTGCTGCAGTGGCACAATTATGGTTTACTGCAGCCTCGACGTCCCAGGCTCAAGCTATCTTCCCACTTCAGCTCTCAAGTAGCTAGGACCACAGGCACATGCCACCACTCCTGGCTAATATTTTCTTAAAAAGATCTCCCTGTGTTGCCCAGGCTGGTCTTGAACTCCTGGGCTCAAGTGATCCTCCCTCCTCGGCCTTCCAAAGTCTTGGGATCATAGGTGTGAGCCACTATGTTTGGCCTCCCAAGACTGTCTTGACTCAAACAAAAAGTGGCACCAGGAGGGCCCAAACTATTACTAGAAAGCAGGTGAATGACAGAATAAATTGTACAGAAAGTTCTTCCAGGAAGTGAGAGGTCCCTAGAGGTTACTGTAAGACTTACAAACAACTTGATTCTTTAAAGTCTGTTCTTTCTACAGGAAAACGTTCAATTCAACAAATATTATTGAGCATCTACTATGTGCCAGGCACTCTTTTAAAAAATGTTAGGGAATATAGCAACGAGTAAAACAAAGTTCTTACCCTTACAGAACTTACATTCCAGTGAGAGGAAAGAGACAAAGTAAATGGAGATGTTGAGGAATTAGTTGGATATATGAATCTGGAGTTTATGAGTGAGGTCTGCTATACAGATATAAATGCAGGAGCTGGCTGGGCGCAGTGGCTCACGCCTGTAATCCCAGAACTTTAGGAGGCTGAGGTGGGTGGATCACGAGGTCAGGAGTTCAAGACCAGCCTGGCCAACATGGTGAAACCCCGTCTCTACTAAAAATACAAAAATTAGCTGGGCATGGAGGTGGGCGCCTGTAATCCCAGCTACTTGGGAGGCTGAGGCAGGAGAATTGCTTGAACTGGGACCTGGGAGGCGGAGGTTGCAGTCAGCTGAGATTGTGCCACTACACTCCAGCCTGGGCTACAAAGCGAGACTCCATCTCATTCATAAATAAATAAATAAATAAAGGCAGGCGCTGTCAGCATGAAGATTATGTTTACAGCTATGAGGCTAGAGGAGACTAGAAAAGTAGTCAGAAAGGAGAAAAGAACCAAGGACAGCCCTGGGCATTCTGATGTTCAGAGTCTGGAGAGGGGAAGAGACAGCAAAGAGGCCAAGAAAGGCTGGCCGACAGAACACCAGGAGGGTGACATGTCCTGGTGACCAACTGAATAAAGTGCTTTAAGAAGGAGAGGGATCCACTGTGTCAATGATGTAGACAGAGTAAGATGAAGACTCAGAAATGACCCCCGGATTTGGCCCCATGGAGGTGAGTGGCAGGCGCAGTTCTGGCCCAGTGAAGAGTGAAAGTCCACCTGGAGAGGACTAAAAAGATCATGCAAGGAGAGTTACAGAGCAGTCCAAGAATGAAATTACCAAAGACCCCATCTATAAAATTAGCTGTCAAAAAGAACACAAAGAAACCCTTTGTGGTTCCATGATCTTGGAGAAGTTATTTCTCCATAATGGCAGTAACTTTGAAGAGTTTTGAAGGGAAGAATGTAAAGATGTATCATATTAGGTATAATTTTTCCATGTGGATGGAACTTCAGGCTATGAAAGGCTGGTTTGGAAGTGGGCTTGCTTGCCCCAGGTTCCAGAAACATATACTTAGAAGATGGGAGTAAAATGAAGTTGTAGATACTCTTTGTTCCAGAGAAGGAAGGAGGGAGCTCTTTTACTAACCTCAGTGGGGCTTGTGAGCCAGGCATCTGTGAGTCAACAGTGATAATGATTCACATAAATGACTGCTCCTTACTGACAGAGAAGCTGCCATCTGGGTATAGCAAGTAGGGGCAGTCCTGGGTGAGTTTATAAGGCCACAGAATGGTGGAAGGGTGTTCCTCTAATCTGTACCTTTTCAAGGATATCTTACTTTCCTAGAGATTCTGCTGTTGTAAAAATAAAGTAATATATGTTTTAGGAAACTTTATACTACACAGTATACATACTCTATTTGGTGGTTATGGGAAAAGAAACAAACGCTCTCTCTCCAACAAACTGCCTTTGGGCTCTTGGTCATGAACTCCCCTGGTAACTTCTTTTTACATAATTTCTTTTTTTTTCTTCAGACAGAGTGTCATTCTGTTGCCCAGGCTGGAGTGCAGTGGCACTATCTCTGCTCACTACAAACTCTGCCTCCCGGGTTCAAGGGATTCTCCTGCCTCGGCCTCCTGAGTAGCTGGGACTACAAGTGCACGCCACCATGCCCGGCTAATGTTTTGTGTTTTTGGTGGAGACGAGGTTTCACAGTGTTAACCAGGATGGTTTCGATCTCCTGACCTCGTTATCCACCCGTGTCAGCCTCCCAAAGTATGGTGATACAGGTGTGAGCCACTGCGCCTGACCACATCATTTCTATAGGAAAACATAGTTCAACTTAAGGCACTCGGATGCCAAGACTTTTTCCAAAATTTCAAACCCTGTGAATACTGATTGGCCATCACCATCACAACTGTTAACAGAATCAAGACACTAAAGCCAAGAGTTTTGAACAAATGCTTGTCATCGCCTGCAAAAGTCTGTATCAAGGACTAGAGTGCTCTGTCTAGGATATTTCTCACCTGGAACTTCTCCAACTCACTGGTGACTAAAGCCTGGGCTTGAGCCAGAGGCGCATGGCAGCGCTCGATGCACTGGTGCACCTGCTGCATGGAGGCCTGGCTGTCCTCACAACAGCTGGCGCTGCACCGGAACATGAGACCCTGGGGAGAAACGGCAGGATGAGGTGAGGTAGGAGAGCCTCTGGGGACAGAAATGACTATGGAGCACTACAGAAATCACAAGGCCATGTGTATATTTGCACGTCCCTCTCCATCTTCTGCTTTTACCTTCCCTGAGAATTGACTGCAGGACCTTAAAACCACCACTGGGGAAAATTATCCTCAATGGCTAGCGGAGTGTTTCGTGGTCTCCTTGCTGCTAGCTCATCGGCACCTGTTGCACCGATGGTTGGGCGAACAGAGGTTCGTCCGGATGGGTGAGGGTGGGGTGCATGAAGCCAAGTTCTGAAAATCAGGTGCCTCTTGCACAGAGTTCAGAGGTCAGCAACCTAGTAATCCACATTCCACCAGAGGGCAGCCGATCCACTAATCAATGACCCAAGGGGCACTACACTCTGTGAGGGACGCGGGACCGACACGCACAGAGGCACTGCGGGGCTCAGAGCACAACAGTGTGGAAACCCGTGCTGTTTCTACACTGTGAAGCGGACATGATTTGGCCGCTGGGGAGTCCGGGAGCCGTCGCCCTTCTGGTCTTTCACCTTGGCCGCGCCGCTGCGGGGCCTCGGGCCACTCACCTGCGGAAGGGGCCGCGCAAGAGGGGAAGACGGCGGGGCTAGCGCCTGCCACTAGGAGCTTCCCACCTGCCGCCGGGGACGCGCCTGCCCGGGGCTGGAAAGGGCGGAAAACAGCCTCGCGCACCGCGAGAGCGCACAGATTTCATCCGATCCGCCAAAGCTTCCGTAGTCCTGTCAGAGGCCGCCGCGGCGACCGCAGGACCGCCCACACCCGGTCTGCGGGGACGCGGGCTGCGGTGCCAGGCTTCGCGTGGTGGCTGAGGGAGGGGCCCGGAACCCACCCGCTGAGAAGGGGGTCCCGGCTCGGCCCCCGCCCCGCTACCTGCATCTTCCGGATGTTCTCTTTTTCCAGACTCTTCACCATGGAGTCCACCGCCTCCTGCACCCGCAGCTGCTGCAGCTCCGCCATGGCGACCCCGCGCTGCCCCGCGCCGCGCCGCGCCGGCGCCCACATGGAATCGGCTCACGGGCCCGCCTTCTCACCGCCCTTCGCCGCCCTTCGCCTCCCGCCCTTCCCGGGCCCGCACCGCCCCCTGGCGGCCGAGCGGAGCCACTGTACGCCAGCATCCTCGGGCCCACCGCCCTCCTCCCGCCTGGGAACCGATCACGGGAACACCTGCCGTGCGGCTGCAGCCTGTCTTTTCTCCTCCCCTCCCTTGATCCCTCCCCTTTCATTCCTTAAAAATATTTACTGTAATTTACAGGCCGGGCGCAGCGGCTCACGCCTGTAATCCCAGCACTTTGGGAGGCCGAGGTGGGCGGATCACTAGGTCAGGAGTTCGACACCAGCCTAACATGGTGAAACCCCGTCTCTACTAAAAATACAAAAATTAGCCGGGCGGCGTGCCAGCGCTCGCCTGTAATCACAGCTACGGGAGGCTGAGGCAGGAGAATCGCTTGAACCCGGGAGGCAGAGGTTGCAATGAGCCGAGATTGTGCCACTGTACTCTAGCTTGGGCAACAGAATGACACTCTGTCTCAAAAAAAAAAAAAAAGAAAAAAGAAAAAAAAAATAATGTAATATACATACAGATAAATGCCCAGATTTTAGGCGTGCGGCTTGATGAGTTTTAACAAACTCTGTCAGCCAGCATGGCGGCTCACGCTTGTAATCCCAGAATTTTGGGAGCCCAAGGCGAGTGGATCACTTGGGCCCAGGAGTTCGAGACCAGCCTGGCCAACATGACGAAACCCTGTTTCTACTAAAAATACAAAAATTAGCCGGGCATCGTGGCACATGCCTGTAGTCCCAGCTACTTGGGAGGCAGGGGCAGGAGAATTGCTTGAACCGGAGAGGCAGAGGTTGCATTGGGCGGAGATCACACCATTGCACTTTAGCCTGGGCAGCAGAGTGAGACCCTATCTCAAACAGCAACAGCAAAAACCCAAACTCTGTCCTGTCCCAATTTCCGTCCTTTCTCCCCCATCTCCCCACCCCTGCCCTCACTCATCTGCTTCGGTCACTGTAGAGTACATTTTCTCTTTGTAGAATATCATATGTATGTGATTTTTCAATAAGTACTCCTTTTGTGTCTGGCTTTTTTTAGCATGTTGCTAAAAAATGCTTAGCGTAATGCTTTCAAGATTGAGCTGTGTTGTTGGTTCTTTTTTGTTGCTGAGTACTATTATATCTAATGTAGATACCACATTTGTTGTGTGTGTGTGTGTGTGTGTGTGTGTGTGTTTTGAGACGGAGTTTTGCTCTTGTTGCCCAGGCTGGAGTGCAATGGTGCAATCTCAGCTCACTGCAACCTCTGCCTCTCAGGTTCAAGTTATTCTCCTGCCTTCCCCTCCCAAGTAGCTGGGATTATAGGCGTGCGCCACCTCGCCTGGCTAATTTTGTATTTTTAGTAGAGACAGGGTTTCTCTACATTGGTTAGGCTGGTCTCGAACTCCCAACCTCAGGTGATCCACCTGCCTTGGCCTCCCAAAGTGCTGAGATTACAGGCGTGAGCCACCGAGCCCGGCCTGTTGTTGTTTTTTGAGACGGGGTCTCATTCTGTCATCCAGGCTGGAGTGCAGTGATGCTATCTCAGCTCATTGCAGCCTCCACCTTCCTGGTTCAAATGATTCTCTTGCCTTAGCCGTTGGAGTAGCTGGGATTACAGACATACACCACCACGCCCAGCTAATTTTTGTATTTTCTGTAGACACAGGGTTTTACCGTGTTGGCCAGGCTGGTCTCCAACTTCTGAGCTCAAGGGATCTACCCACCTCAGCCTCCCAAAGTGCTGGGATTATAGATGTGAGCCACCGTGCCTAGCTCACATTTGTTGATCCATTTCCCTGTTGATGGGCATTTGGGTTTTTTTCCAGTTAGTAGCTATTATGGATAAAGTGGTGACTATGAACATCCTTGACCAATTTTTTTTTCTTTTGGAGACAGGATCTTGCTACGTTGCCCAGGCTGGTCTCAAACTCCTGGCCTCAAGCTTTCCTCCTACCTCTGCCTATCAAAGGGATTACAGGTATGTACCAACCCCCCAGTCCAGATTTTATTTTCTTTTGGGTAAATATCTAGAAATGAGATTGTTGGATCACAGTGTAGATGTATGTTTATGTGTTTGTCTCTTTTTCTTTCTTCTTTTTTTTTTGAGACAGAGTTTTGCTCTTGTTGCCTAGGCTGGAGTGCAATGGCAGGATCTTGGCTCACCGCAACCTGTGCCTCCCGGGTTCAAGTGATTCTCCTGCCTCAGCCTCTCAAGTAGCTGGGATTACAGGCATGCACCACCACAACCGGCTAATTTTGTATTTTCAGTTTCTCCATGTTGGTCAGGCTGGTCTCAAACTCCTGACCTCAGGTGATCCGCCCGCCTTGGCCTCCCAAAGTGCTGGGATTACAGGCATGAGCCACCACACCCTGCCTATGCATTTATTCCTAATGAAAAATAAACCTCAGAGACAAAGTAGGGGCTACAGATATTCAGTTATCAATGAAGCACTTATATGTCAGCAACGTGAAACTGTTTCTGAATTCATGGAGCAGTTTTATTTGGAATGTCCCCACCCATAACTGTACTGTCTTGTGCATTCATTTATCGAATACATAAGCTAGGGGTGTGGGTCCAGAGGGGAGCATCAGTGGAGAAAGGAAACACACACTCCGTGGAGAAGGGGAAGGGGGCAGATACATAGCAGTGCTGAAAGAGGAGGAGATGGTCCTGGCTGACAAGAAGGGAGTGAGCCATCTGGGTTCCTCAGGAAAGCTTTCTTAGAGGAGTTAAGGCTTCAATTGAGGCTTTGAATTGAATTGAGATGAGTGGGTGTTTGCTTGGCATGTGGGGCTGTAGAGAAAGCCATGTCAGGGACCTGGGCGCAAGGTGGGGGTGGGGTTGGAACAAAGGAATGGGGCCCCGTCATTGGAATTTAGGCATTTTCTGCCATTGGGCACTAGATGGCAGGAGAACTCTAGTTTGAGGGCAGCAGGGAGTTTGATTGAACCCAGGGTTCTTTGAAGAAAGTGGCGTTCTGACCAGGTGTGGTGGCTCACACCTGTAATCCCAGCACTTTGTTAGGCTGAGGTAGGAGGATCACCCGAGGACAGGAGTTTGAGAAGAGCCTGGCCAACATGGTGAAATCCATGTTAATTAAAAATACAAAGATTTGCTGGGCATGGTGGCAGGTGCTTGTAATCCCAGCTACTCAGGAGGCTGAGACAGAAGAATTGGTTGAACCTGGGAGGCGGAGGTTGCTGTGAGCTGAGATCGCGCCACTGCATTCCAGCCTGGGTGACGGAGCAAGACTCCATCTCAAAAAAAGAAAGAAAGAAAGGAAGGAAGAAGGAAGGAAGGAAGGAAGCAGGCAAGCAAGCAGGCTGCGTTCTTCCAGCGCCAGGCCCTCTCTAGTGCAAGTGTATCTCCCCTTAAATCACAGTTCAGAGTCTTGAGACAGCCTCCACTTCCAGTTCGACTACAGGTGGCTTCCAGCAGCAGCTGGAATCAGGGTGGCGTCAACTATTTTTTTTTTTTTTTGAGATGGAGTTTTGATCTTGTAACCCATGCTGGAGTGCAATGGCATGATCTTGCCTCACCTCAACCTCCGCCTCCTAGGTTCGAGCAATTCTGCCTCAGCCTCCTGAGTAGCTGGGACTACAGATGTGCGCCACCATGCCCAGGTAGTTTTTGTATTTTTAGTAGAGACGGGGTTTCACTATGTTGACCAAGATGGTCTCGATCTCTTGACCTCGTGATACACCCGCCACGGCCTCCCAAAGTGCTGGGATTATAGGCGTGCGCCACCGCGCCCAGCTGGCGCCAACTATTAAATAATGTGCCAGATGGTGTTTTAAGTGCCGTCCACGGGGTCATCTCATTTACTTTCCGTAACAAGGCATCCTGTGAGGTGGGCACTTTGCTATCCTCTTTTCTTTCACTCAGGGCAGAAAACTGAGGCCTAGGGAGATGAAACCACTTGGCAGAGATTGCACATTTATAAACTGGTGGAGCTAGAATTACAATCCTGATAGGCTGACTCCAGACTAGAAAAAGTAGGAAATCTCTATTGAGACTGACTTAATGTTTATACTTATGCCCCATGTTCCACAGAAAGTTTGTTCTTTCTTCTTTACAGCACAATTTGAAACTACTCACTTTCCCGTCTTATTCTTAAAATGCCAGGCAGAACCTCTCCAACAGCTCCTACTTATAGGAGCCAAGTTAATCAGGCTAAAATGAGTTTAAAAATCCTTGAGTAATGCAGCCTTGTTAGTTGGTATACACAAATTGAATGGTACTTTTAGTATTTATGAAAAATGATTCTTGGCTGGGGCAATGGCTCACATCTATAATCCCAGCACATTGGGAGACCAGGTAGGTGGATCACTTGAGGCCGGGAAGTTGAGAGCAGCCTGGCCACCATGGTGAAACCCCCATCTCTATTAAAAATATAAAAACATTAGCTGGGTGTGGTGGCAAAACGCCTGCAATCCCAGCTACTCAGGAGCTGAGGTGGGAGAATCACTTGAACTCAGGAGGTGGAGGTTTCAGTGAGCTAAGATGGTGCCACTGCACTCCAGCCTGGGTGACAGAGTGAGACTCGGCCTCAAAAAAAAAAAAAAAAGAAAAAGAAAAACAAAAATGATTCCTGACTTCCAGTTAGTTGGCTGTGGAAACCAGATGGGAGTTATGGTGGAAGCAGAGTTAATCTCATGTGAGGTACCCTGGTGCTTTGCGGGTGGGAAATGAGGTTTCAGCAATATCTGGCTCAAGCCTGGGATGACTCACTGGAAACAAGTCACAGCTCTTTCAGGATCCTGGGTAGTCAGTTCTGTCATCTTGACTCCTTTCCCACCTCTCCTGCATGCCATCCAGTGAACTCAGGCCCAGCAGTGGCAGAAGCACTCCCAGCCTCTCTGCCAGAGACAAACAGTGGCACAAGATGGACCAGGGCTCTTTCCTATTTGCTTATGTTCAGGATGTGGGTGAGATAAATTCGGGCCAGGAGGCCCGGGATGAGGGGAGAAAGTGAATTTTACTAATTGTTGCTACCTTTTCTAACCCTCAGGTTAGCTATGGATGATAGCCAGAAACCCAGCTATGGCCAATCTTGAAGACTTTCAGATAAACTTTTCCTTCCTTCCTTCCTTCCTTCCTTCCTTCCTTCCTTCCTTCCCTCCCTCCCTCCCTCCCTCCTTCCCTCCCTCCCTCCCTCCCTCTTTCCCTCCCTCCCTCCCTCCCTCCCTCCTTCCTTCCCTCCCTCCCTCCCTCCCTCCCTCCCTCCTTCCTTCCTTCCTTCCTTCCTTCCTTTCGACAGAGTCTTGCTCTGTCGTCCAGATGGCTGGGAGTGCAGTGGTGCAATCTCCAGGTAAACTTTTATAAATTAAACTGATAATTTAGAAAGCAATTCTCATGCTATCACTTTTTTTCTTAAATTAATGCCAACAAGAATGAGCTTGAAGTGTTATCACTCTCTAGTCATGATACGTCTTTGTCAATTATGATGACTTGCTGGGGAAAAGAAAACTCACAAAGGACACTGTCTTTTGCAGGATGAAGAGTCAATCAACTTTTTGGAAGTCACAAGTACTTTTTAAAAATATATTCAATTGCTGGCCAGGCATGATGGCTCACGCCTGCAATCTCAGCACTTTAGGAGGCTGAGGCAGGTGGATCATTTGAAGCCAGGAATTCAAGACCAGCCTGGCCAACATGGTGAAACCCTGTCTCTACTAAAAATACAACAGTTAGCTGGGGGTGGTGGCAATTTCCTGTAATACCAGCTACTCAGGAGGTTGAGACATGAGAATCACTTGAACCCAAGAAGCATCATAATTTACCAAGACATGAGAATCACTTGAACCCAGGAAGTTGCAGTGAGCTGAGATCATGCCACTGCACTCCAGCCTGTGTGACAGAGACCCTGTCTCAGGTTAAAAATATATATACACATATATATACACACAGACATATACAATTGCTTCAGAGCTCTCTGCCAAAAAAATACATATATATTCAAAACTTTGGTTGAATGATTATATATGTATATTATTAACTATAAAATAAAGTAAATGTTTTATGATTATAAATATTCAATTATGTAAATATCTCTTGAATCTATTCACATCTCTCTAGTTTACTGTTATCACCCTAAAGCCACTGTTATTATTATCATTGCCTGGCCTACTACAGTTGATCCTGTTTAAATCTTCCTATTGTGGCTGGGTGGTAGCTCACATCTGTAATTCCAGAACTTTGGGAGGCTAAGGTGGATGGATCACTTGAAGCCAGGAGTTTTGAGACTGGCTTGGTCAACATGGTATAACCCTGTCTTTACTAAAAATACAAAAATTAGCAGGGAGTAGTGGGGCGGGCCTGTAATCTCAGCTACTCAGGAGGCCGAGGCAGGAGAATTGCTTAAACCCGGGAGGCAGAGGTTGCAGTGCGCCGAGATCGCGCCACTACACTCCAGCCTGGGAGACAGAGCAAGATTCTGTCTCAAAAAAAAAAAAGGCTCTAGTACATGATCTTTTACTTCTTGGTTTGTCAAATATATTTATATAGTCTTGTAATGGGCTCTTCGTCAGTCATATGTGTTACAAGATTTCCTCCTACTTTGTGGACTTTTCACTTTTTAAACAGTATCTATTAATGAAAAAAGTCCTTAATTTAAATGTAGTCCTATTTATATTTTTTCCCTTTATGGTTAATTCTTTTTGTGTTTTGTTTTTAAAAAAAAATCCTTCTGGCTAGGCAAGATGGCTCATACCTGCAATCCTAGCACTTTGGAAAGCTGAAGAGGTCAGGAGTTTGAGATCCCTTGAGGTCAGGAGTTTGAGACCAACCTGGGCAATATAGGGAGATCTGGCCTCAACCAAAAATAAAAAAATAGGCACGGTAGTGCATACCTGTAGTCTCAGCTACTTGGGAGGCTGAGGTGGGAGGGTTGCTTGAGGCTGGGAGATGGAGGCTCCAGTGAGTTATGATTGTGCCCCAGCACTCCATCCTGGGTGACAAAGTGAGATCCTGTCTCAAAAAAAAAAAAAATTGATTAACTCCAAGATTTGGAAGTATTCTTGAGATGTTAAAAAATTATATTTGTTTTGATTCAGCCTTTCTTCTAATATTTGCATTTTATAAGTGTTCCTTTTAGTACTGCTTTAGCTATTATACTTTCACAAGTTTTGATATGTATTTTTTTATTGAAAAAACAAACACCACACACACACACACACACACACACACACACACACACACATTTTTGGGGGAGATAGGGTCTGGCTTTGTCTCCCAGGCTGGGGTGTACCGGCACTGTCTCAGCTCACTGCAGCTTCTGCCTCCCAGGATCAAGCAGTCCTCCCACCTCAGCCTCTCAAGTAGCTGGGACTACAGGCACATGCCACCATCATTGGCTAATTTTTGTATTTCTTTTGGTAGAGATGGGGTCTCGCCATGTTGTCCTGGCTGGTCTCTTTCTGGGCTCAAGTGATCCTCTCACCTTGGCCTCCCAAAGTGCTGTGATTACAAGTGTGAGCTATTTTGCCAGGCCAAAATATATTTCTTAATTTTTTTTTTTTTGAAACGGAATCTTGCTCTGTCACCCACGCTGGAGTTCAGTGGTGTGACCTCGGCTCACTGCAACCTCCACCTCCTGGTTTCGAGCGATTCTCCTGTCTCAGCCTCCCGAGTAGCTGGGATTACAGGCATGTGCCACCATATCTGGGTAATTTTGTATTTTTAGTAGAGGCGGGGTTTCTCCATGTTGGTCAGGCTGGTCTTGAACTCTCGACCTCAGGCGATCTGCCCACCTCGACATCCCGAAGTGCTGAGATTACAGGTGTGAGCCACCATGCCCAGCCATTTTTGTACCCATAGTAGAGATGGAGTTTCACCATGTTGGCCAGGTTGGTCTCGAACTCTTGACCTTGTGACCTGCCCGCCTCAGCCTCCCAAGGTGCTGGGATTACGGGCGTGAGTCACTGTGCCCAGCCCATATTTCTTAATTTCTAAATATATGAGTATTGGAAAAATGCAGGGAATCTGTATTTTACATAAGATAACATAGACAAAATGGGGCAGCGGAACAATCAGATACGCATTTGTGTCTGGGGTGACTGCCTCTATAAAGATAAGCTATCAATTTACATTGCCATGGTGAAATTTTAACAGAAACACCTTAGAAGATCTTGCAGCTCACTGAGAAATTTCTTGTGGGCAAAATATGGGGGAGATGTGTAGCTTTCTTGTAGTCATCTTATTTAGGAACCAAAAGGGGAGGCAGGTCTGTGTGACCCAGTTCCCAGCTTGACTTTTCCCTTTGGCTTAATGAGTTTGGGGTCCCAGGATTTGATTTCCTTTCACAGGGACCAGGCTGGATGGTGTTCTCAACCCTGCTGCCCTCCGGCTACATGCTTCTGGCTGAGACCTTTCCTCTCTCTGGGCCTCTGTTTTCTTTTTCTTTTCTTTTATTTATTTATTTATTTATTTATTTATTTATTTATTTATTTATTTATTTTGGCAGTCATCTTTGACTATAGGCCTCTGTTTTCTAATCTGAAAATAGAAAAAGCCAGATGCAGTGGCTCGTGCCTGTAATCCTAGCACTTTGGGAGGCTGAGGCGGGCGGACCACCTGAGGTCGGGAGTTTGAGACCAGCTTGACCAACATGGAGATACCCCGGCTCTACTAAAATACAAAAATTAGCCGGGCATGGTGGTGTGCCTGTAGTCCCAGCTACTTGGGAGGCTGAGGCAGGAGAATCACTTGAACCTGGGAGGCGGAGTTTGCAGTGAGCTGAGATCGTGCCATTGCACTCTAGCCTGGGCAACAATAGCGAAACTCCATCTCAAAAAAAAAAAAAAAGAAAAGAAAAAAGAGATATGTAGTTTCAGGGGAGTAAGAACAGAGTATTTTCATGTTCTTGGAAGAAAATGCCTTTTCAATTCCAAGGATTATTGTTATGAATCAAATCATTGAGCCACTGCTCATCACGGAACAAGGTGAAATGTGGGGAATTTTATGATTCACTTATGACAAGCCCCAAAAGACTGAAGGGATTTTCACCCAAAGCAGTTTCTTGTCTAATTCACACCTCCTAACAACCCCTGTGGGATGGAGAGCAAGTCTTCCTGCAGAGACTTGGAGCCCAGTTGCAAGGGAATAATGCAGAGTGGCTTGCATGTGGCTTCTGAAATGTCCCCTATGATAGGTTTTCTCTATTGTAGTTGGAATTACGAGTACTGAAGTCAGTAGAGATTCAGTGTAATGGTCAAGAACTTGAGGCAGACCTAGATTTGAGTTCTGCTTTGCCAGTTACCAGTGATGTAAGCTTAGACCAATTATTTAGTAATTTATATCTGTAAAATTTGGTAATTAAAATGCCTACTTTGCAGTGTGGTCTGTGACTTTTACTCCTGGGTGATGGCTGTATCCATTCAGGACATGCAAAATGAGTCTAGTTCTTTCTTTAAATAAGAGACTTTTTGATATTTTAAAGAGTGAGGTTTCCAGGGAAGATTTTTCTTCTTCAGATTAATTATCATGTGTGTCTTAGGACAAGAATCATAGAATTTAAAAGGCTCCTACAGATCATTTTGCTTATAACACTTTTAAAGGAAGAATTTTCATGGGACGTGGTGGCTCACACCTGTAATTCTAGCACTTTAGGAGGCCGAGATGGGTGGATTATTCGAGGTCAGGAGTTCGAGACCAGCCTGGCCAACATCGTGAAATCCTGTCTCTACTAAAAATACAGAAAAATTAGGCGCTGTGGCACACACCTGTAATTCCAGCTAGTCAAGAGGCTGAGGTACAGGAATTTCTTGAACCTGGGAGGCAGAAGTTGCAGTGAGCCAAGATCGTGCCACTGTACTCTAGCCTGGGTGACAGAGTGAGACTCTGCCTCAAAAAAAAAAAAAAAAAAAGAATTCTCTTTTTATTTTTCAAACTTAACAACTAGGTGTGCGGGGGGGGTATTGGGGGAACTCCAATATAAAGAACAGATGATGTTATTGTAACAATCTTGATAAATTTTGTAAGTTTAAATTTCAAAGATTTGTTTATTGTAAATAGACTATCTACTGTGCTGTCCAACATGACAGCCACTTAGCCACATGTTGTTACTTAAATTTAAATGAAAAGTAAATAAAGCCAAACTCGGTGGCTCATGCCTGTAATCATAGCATTTTGGAAAGCTGAAGTGGGAGGATCCTTTGAGCTCAGGAGTTCAAGACCAGCCTGGGCAATATAGTTAGACCCCATCTGTATTTTAAATGTAAAACTTTTTTGGTCAAGCTTGATGGCTCATGCCTGTAATCCCAGCACTTTGGGAGGCTGAGGTGGGTAGATCACCTGAGGTCAGGAGTTTGAGACCTGTCTGACCAACATGGTGAAACCCTGTCTCTACTAAAAATACAAAAATTAACCAGGCATGGTGATGCTTGCCTGTAACCCCAGCTATCCAGGAGGCTGAGGCAGGAGAATTGCTGGAACCCAGGAGGCGGAGGTTGCAGTGAGCTGAAATTGTGCCACTGCACTCCAGCCTGGGTGACAGAGCAAGACACCATTTCAAAATAAAAATAAAAATAAAGTAACTTTTCAATATAAAAAATTAAAGAATTCAGCTTGTCACAGTAGCCACATTTTAAATGCTCACTATGATATGTGGCATGTATCTACTACATGTAGATACACAGCGTGTCCATCATTGCAGAAAGTTCTATTGACAAGTATAGCTCTAGAACAATGAGGTTGTTTCAATCAACACAAAAAAATTGAAATTGGGTTATGAATGACATACCAGTCCTATAACAGTCTCAGCTTCCATTGTATATCTCGGTCTTGCTTTATTTACAAAGAAACAGGACAACCTCGATTCTCCCAGGTAAGTAGTTACACATGGTGGCCTCTTCCCACCATTTCCTCTTTTTATCTTGGGATATTCTTTCACGAAGCAGAGGAGACAGGAGAAGCTTCAGTTTGAGCCTGGACTAAAGCAAGCTAACCTGATAGCACAAGAAAATTGACAATGATGTCTCTTAGGCTAAAACATGACATATTATATACTTGAGCAAGTGTTTTTTGAAGTGCAGATAAAGAATTTTGAAACATTTAAAAAATTAAAATTAGCAGATATCTTGTGGAACCTCAAATGCATCTCTGTGAGCCCCAGAGTGATGTGGGGCACAGCTTGAAAACTCTTTACAAAAATACTTTAGCCAGGCATGGTGGCTAACAACTGTAATCCCAGCACTTTGGGAAGCTGAGGCAGGTGGATCACTTGAGGTCAGGAGTTTGAGACCAGCCTGGCCAACATGGTGAACCCCCGTCTCTACTAAAAATACAAAAATTAGCTGGGCATGATGGCGCAATCCGTTAGTCCCAGCTACTCAGGAGGCTGAGGCAGGAGAATTGCTTAAAAAACCCAGGAGGTGGAGGTTACAATGAGCTGAGATCATGCCACTGCACTCCAGCCTGGTGACAGAGCGAGACTCAGTCTCGGAAAAAAAAGAAGAATTAATCAGCATAGTGGCAGATGCCTGTAATCCTAGCTACTTAAGAGGCTGAGGCAGGCGACTCTTTTGAACCTGGGAGGTGCAGGTTGCAGTGAACTGTGATGGTGCCACTGAACTCCATCCCGGGGTGTCAGAGTGAGACTCTGTCTCTAAATAAATAAATAAATAAGTAAATAATAATTTAAAAATGAAAAATGAATAAATACATAGGATCGGGTATGGTGGCTCATGCCTGTAATCCCAGCACTTTGGGAGGCCAAGGCAGGCGGATCATCTGAGGTTGGAAGTTCGAGACCAGCCTGACCAACACGGAGAAACCCTGTCTCTACTAAAAATACAAAATTAGCTGGGCATGGTGCACATGCCTGTAATCCCAGCTACTTGGGTGGCTGAGGCAGGAGAATTGCTTGAACCCAGGAGGTGGAGGTTGCAGTGAGCCAAGATCGCACCACTGCACTCCAACCTGGGCAACAAGAGTGAAACTTCGTCTCAAAAATACTTAAATAAATAAATAAATAAATGGAAAATATTTATTTTAAGGCTGGGCACAGTGGCTCACGCCTGTAATCCCAGCAGTTTGGGATGCTGAGGCAGGCGGATCACCTGAGGGCAGGAGTTCAAGACCAGCCTAGCGAACACAGTGAAACCCTGCCTCTACTAAAAATACAAAAATTAGCTGGGCGTGGAAGTGCATGCTTGTAATCCCAGCTCCTTGGGAGGCTGAGACAGAAGAACTGCTTGAACCCATGCAGTGGAGGTTGCAGTGAGCCAAGATTGCATCACTGTACTCCAGCCTGGGCAACGGCAAGACTGCCTCAAAAAAAAAATAAAAGAAAGTATTTATTTTTAGCAGAGACAAGGTCTTGCCATGCTGCACATGTTGGCCTTGGGCTCCTGGCCTCAAAGGATCCTCTTGCCTTGACCTCCCAAAGTGCTGAGATTGAGGCAGGAAAATAGGGTCTGGAGTCCGGGTACATAAGGCTGCTTCAGACTTCAGCTGTAAGAGGAAATATTCTCTCCGTAGGGCATACACTGAGTAAATGACTTTGTAACTTTACTTCATCCTCTTCATTTACATTGGGTGTACCCCAAGTAGAGGGTATTTAAACTTACAAAAACTCTGTAGCAGGGTCCTTAAGCCCTGTACTCAGCCTGCTCCCACATTGTGGAGTGTACTTTCATTTTCAATAAATCTCTTCATTCCTTCCTTGCTTTATTTGTCTGTTTTGTCCAATTCTTTGTTCAAGACGCCAAGAACCAGGACATCCTCCACTGTTAACAAGATTATAGCCATGAGCCACCATGCCAGGCCTGAGTTTGGAAATTCTTGATTCAAATAAACCTTCTCAGGAAACTGAGCCCTAGAAAGACATGGGTTTCATGTGATCACACAGTAAGTGAGGGTCAGAAATGAGAATAGACATGGATATCTCTGACTGTCATCCCAGTGTGTTTTCCATACACCTCTGAAGTGACATGGCCTGAATACCCCAGCCTCTGTCCTCCCCATCCTCTGGGTCATACTCTCCTGAAGCTACTTCATGATAACACTCCTCGTTGCAAGGTACGGCATGGAGCTGAGTGCAAGTGGGGGTTGAGTAGGGCCTCACTTTTCTCATTTGGGATATTATCTTCAATGATAATAACTAGCTTCTGTTTATTGAGCACCTACTGTGCACCGGATATACCAGGCACTTAAAGATAGGACTTCTAACTCTCTCCACAGCTTTGCAGATGTTACTGTTATCCTTATTGGACAGACAAGTGTCAAAGCCACATTCAGACTTAGTAAGGAGACATTTTAATTCAAAAAGATTGTTGCAGGCAGACATGGTGGTGCACAGCTGTAGTGACAGCTACTCTGGAGGGGTATTTGGGAAGCTGAGGCAGGGAGATCACTTGAGCCCAGGAATTCCAGTTCAGCTTGGACAACACAGCCAGACCCCATCTTTAAAAAAAGAAGATTTTTGCACTAGGGGAGGGGACTACTGCAATGGAGGGAGGAGGACTATTGCATTAGGGGGAGAGTACAATTGAGTAGGGGGAGGGGAGCATTGCACTGGGGGAGGCGACTGTTGCAATGGGGAGGGAGAATATTGTAATAGTGGAGGGGACTATTGCAATGGGGGAATGGAGCATGGCAGTAGGGACCATCTTGTGACCATAGATCTGCAAAGACCTGGAGAGTTAGACAAAGAAAAGAGTTTTTTCTTATTCTTTTCTTTTCTTTTTGAGACAGTCTTACTGCGTCACCCAGGCTGGAGTGCAGCTGTGTGATCTCTGCTCACTGCAACCTCTGCCTCCTGGGTTCAAGTGGTTCTCGTATCTCAGCCTCCTGAGTAGCTGGGATTACAGGTATGTGCCACCATGCCCAGCTAAGTTTTTAAATTTTAGTAAAGATGGGGTTTTGCCATGTTGGCCAGGCTGGTCAAGACCTCCGGTAACCTCCTGACCTCAGTTATCTTCCTGCCTTAGCCTCCCAAAGTGCTGGGATGACAAGTGTGAGCCACTGCACCCGGCCAAGAGTTTTTTTTTAGAGAAGTAAAAAAAGCTAGAAAAGAACTAGGTGTTGGAAAGCAGGAGAAGAAGACGATGTGACCAACAAGAGAGTAGATCAGGGAATGTTTTACCGTGGGGTCCATGAGAGGAACCTCTTGGGAGTGTTGTGTCCTGGCTCAGGCTGAGGGTAGCCAAAGCTCAGGGGTCTGCAAAGAGGAGGAAAGCTTAACCTAAAGTTTAGTTAACCAACATCTTGTTCCTATGGATCAATGAGAGTAAGCAATTCAGGCAGTTGTTTATAAGGCAAAGAATGGGAATTTGGAGGGGAGGTGTGTGTCCGGCCTGGACATAAGTAAACAAGGGAGGCATCTGTGAGTTTTCTCTAAGTCATATGGGGGAAGTGTGGGTTCCTGTAGTAAGCCATTTTCCAGAACACAAAGAGTTGGGGATTTCTTAACCTTCACTATTTTTCAGAATTACTGGGCTCAGATAAAATTCAACATTGTTAAGAGGAAGTGCTTTTAGAGGTCAACTACATTGTTTAAGGTCACACTAATCTAAAATTGTATACAATTGTCAATCCGAGCATTTCTCACAGCATCTGGTGGAGTGCTGGTCAGATGTAACTGGTAAGTACTTACTGAGTTGAACTGTCCCATTTTCCAGGCTGGTGAGGGTACGGTGAGAGTGTGGGAATATGTGGGTTGGTTCATAGCTATTGCATCTTTTTTTTTTTTTTTTTTTTAAGGCAGGGTCTTGCTCTGTTGCCCAGGCTGGAGTGCAGTGACACAATCATGGCTCATTGCAACCTCCCACCTCAGCCTCCCAAGTAACTGAAACCACAGGCCTGCACCAGCATGCCCAGCTAAGTTTCATATTTTTTGTAGAGAAAAGGTCTTACTATGTTGCCCAGGTTGGTCGTGAACTCCTGGGCTCAAGCAATTTGCCTGCCTTTGCCTCATAAAGTGCTATAGGCATGGGTATAAATGTGAAATTATATTTCCTACTGTGGATAATGATCAAAAGAGTTTGGAAAGTCCTGAGCTAAAGTACTATGTAGGTTGCAGATCTAGTTTCTGTTGAGAACATTGGTTTACAGATTCAATCTTGGGCTGAGCAGCAAACTCTTCTGTGTTCTTAGCCTACTTTTGCCAATCTGTTCTTCAGCTAACTCAGTGATAGAGCCACTCCCTTTCTCTTCCTTCCTTCTCCCTTGTGTAAATTGTGGACAATACTATTAACTCTCAGGGTGTGGTGGCAGACCACGCGTTAGTGTCTCTGAGGTATGAGGTAAATAATCATTATTGTTCCTGGGAATCCTGTATTTCCCTCTCTCCGCCTCTTATTACTGTGGTTGTTATAGCAAAAATAACAATGATGATAATAACAATAATTTGTGGAACGTGTTGTGGGCCAGGCCTTGGGAGCAGAAGTGCTGAGGAGCCCCTTCAGGGAAGTCTCTTGTGGGTTGGGCTCCGTTCCGCCGGAGGAGGTGACCTCAGGCCTGTCACACACACTCAACCCAAAGGGCTCTGCTTCTCCTTACAGTAAAGATCCATTCTGGGAACTTTGGTTGAAACCTTTGGATCTGGGTTGGTCTTAGGCATTCCTTTTCCTGGGATTCAGTTTCTTTATCTGTAAAATGAGCATGATTGGATGAAACCATCTCTCTGGTTCCTTACCAAAGAGACCAAGAGTCCCTTCCTAATCAGGCAACATACCCGGCTCCAAATTGTGAAGAGTAAGAAGAGAGGAGAGACCCACCGTGAGGTGGTGTTGAGCCTGGGTGGTGTGGTAGGGTTTGAGGAGATATTGCCAAAGTTGTGGACAGTTAGAGGGCTGAGGAGGACACTGGGCTCCTGAGAGGACCAGGGATTAGGAAAGAAGTTTAAGAGGGAATCTAGAGTTGCCAAAGACTTATTTCATCTACTGTAAATACCGAATACTTTACCCATGTAAACACCATGACACACAGATAATAAAAATATATCCAAACAAGAAGAGTGATGCTAATGGCTGGACAAAGCTTCTTTTGGTGATATTAGAATGTCAGTGGCACTTCACATAAAGTCAGACATCTCAGTTCTGAACAAGACAAGCATCTGGCCCAGGACCACTGTGGGTCATTTAATCCTGGAGAAATAAAAAGTTAGCTATCAACTTTTCTTCTTCTTCTTTTTTATTTTGAGATGGAGTTTCACTCTTGTTGCCCAGGCTGGAGTGCAATGACACAATCTCAGCTCACCACAACCTCCGCCTCCTGGGTTCAAGCAATTCTCCTGCCTCAGCCTCCTGAGTAGCTGGGATTACAGGCATGTGCCACCGCACCAGCTAATTTTGTATTTTTAGTAGAGACGGGGTTTCTCCATGTTGATCAGGCTGATCTTGAACTCCCGACCTCAGGCAATCTACCTGCCTTGGTCCCCCAAAGTGCTTGATTACAGGCATGAGCCACCATGCCCAGCCTTCTCCTTATTTTTTTTGGCAGGGTCTTGCTCAGGCTGAAGTGCAGTGGCTTGATCATAGCTCAAGTGATCCTTTCACCTCAGCCTCTTGAGTAGCTGGGACTACAGGTATGCACCACCATGCCCGGCTAATATTTAATTTTCTGTAGAGATGGGGTCTTACTGTGGGCTGGAACTCCTGAGCTCAAGCAATCCTCCCGCTCTGGCCCCACCAAAGTGCTAGGATTACAGGCATGAGCACCACTCCCAGCTTGCCTTCAACTTTTAAAGACAAGATCTGTACACTTACTTGTGTCATTAAGTCAACATAACTTAGTAGGGTGTGGGGAGGGTGAAGGTAGGCTGGAAAGGGATAGTTGTCATTTAGGTGGTCTGTGCTGAGGAGTGGGTGAGAGATGCTGCAGGGAATGAGGGAGGGGCTGTCATTGTACCAGCAGCACCACTGGGCTTGGGACCTCTAGCCATGGCTTGTGGCTCCTGGTCAGGAACCCCAGAGAGGCAGGATCATCAGGTTCCAGCTGAACTTTTAGCAGACATGCAAGGTGGCTCCCGAACACCAAAGGAGGGGGGACGCATTTCTTCTCCAGACTTGAGGTAATGCGGGCCATGACCAGAAAGAACATTAGCAGGATTTTCTCTTTTCCCTATTAGAAGCTTGGGGAGTAGCTTAGCAGAGGGCCAGCTGAGCACATTGTTAATGGAAGGGCAGAAGAGGAGGAGTAAATGCCCTTGGTCCTCCTCTGCCAATGGAACCCCTACAAGGGAAGACCTTAAGCTAACCAGAACTGTGTGTTCTTCAGTGGAGCAAGGCACAGGGCATGGCCAAGGTTGGGTTTCTGCATCATTTGTGCACAGGAATAATAATGCTTAAATGTATTCAACTGGCAGATATGAAGGAAACAAGATGTTGTATCTGGACAACTGCAAAGGGGTGAGCTGTGGGTAGGAGGTGTGGGAAAAGGAAGGAACCAGCCAGTTGGTATCCAAGAGTTGCCTGGAGTGCAGGCAGGTTGTATGTACATGAACCTTGAGTATATTTTAGCACCAGATTTTTTATACCAGGTTGTCCCCATCACTACTCCACTGGAGCTGCCATCTCTTGAGGACATCCTGGGACCCTGCAACCTGGAGAGGCGAACATCATGTGGAGTGGTCATCCCTTGGGACAGTGGAAATAAACAAAGACCAACTGAATGAGAAAAGCAAAGGCTATTTATTGTGAACTCGCTATAGCAAGGGAGTCAGCCACCAACACTTGCGTTTAGCAAAGACTCAAAGGCAAGGAGAGTGGGAAAGCTTCACAGTGGAAGAGAGTGAAGGTGTCAGGTGTGCCCTGATGCCAGGCAGTTGGCATGGGGAAGCCACAGGAGCCATTAAGGAGAAGTGAATGTGATTAATCCTCTGTGATTCATTAAAGGGTCCTATTTGGCTTTCTCTCGTTTGTTTTAAATTGGATGTGGGGGCCGGGTGTGATGGCTCATACCTGTAATCCCAGCACTTTGGGAGGCCCACGTGGGTGGATCACTTGAGTCCAGCAGTTTGAGACCAGCCTGGCCAACATGGTGAAACTCCATCTCTACTAAAAAAACAAAAATAATCTGGGTGTTCTGGTGAGTGCTTGTAATCCTAGATGCTAGGGAGGCTAAGGCCAGAGAATCACTTGAACCTGGGAGGCAGAGGTTGCAGTGTGCCAAGATTGCACCACTGCACTCCAGCCTGGGTGATAGAGTGAGACTCCATCTAAAAAAAAAAAATTAAAAATAAATAAATTGGATGTGGGGACAATAATTTGGGAAGCTGCATCCTGGATTGTCACTAGAGACAGCAGTCTGGCTTGCCTCAAGTCTGATTTGTAGCAGTGTGGCCTCCTAGGTTGTTTATTGTGGATGAAGGGGTTGTTTCCTGTGCAGGCTGCTACGCTTGCAGGGCGACATCTCAGCTCCCATGTGTGCTATTCCGTTTTTGGACCTTGTAATCCTACACTGGGTACTTCCCTGATTGCTACACGCCCTGTCAGTACCGCACACACAATGGAGTGAGTATGAAGTGTGGTTGTTGACTGAAAGTTTTGAGGCAACAAGAGAAGTCATATAGCATCACGGTATAGCAAACAGCTTTAACTTGAACATAGGATCGTGTGGTGTAGAAAGGTGTTCAGTGAGACTCCTCCAGAGTCCCACTCTGAGGTTTGGCCTTTCTTTCCTCCCTCCTTATTATGTCCTCCTTTCTGGATCCAGTCTCCCAGGTTTCTTTGTGTGTTTTTCACTCACCCATCCAGCTCAAGTCCTGGAAGCTTCACATTTTTTTTTTTTTTTTTGAGATGGAGTCTCGCTCTATCGCACCCAGGCTGGAGTGTAGTGGCACGATCTTGGCTCACTACAACCTCCACCTCCTGGGTTCAAGCGATTCTTCTTCCTCAGCCTCCCAAGTAGCTGGGATTACAGGCACGCACCACCACGCCCACCTAATTTTTTTGTATTTTTAGTAGAGACGGGGTTTCACCATGTTGACCAGGCTGGTGTCAAACTCCTGTCCTCAAGTGATCTGCCTGCCTCAGCCTCCCAAAGTGCTGGGATTACAGGCATGAGCCATCTCGCCCCGCCTCTTAGTAGTTCTTAAGGAGCAGTTTAGAGTCTCAGCAAAGTTCTTTACAGAACCAAGAGGTGTTGGCTGAGGTAATCTGGCTGGATGGTGGAGGTAGAGAGGAAGGGAAGAGCTGGTGGATGGCCGGGGGCTGCTTGCCTAAGATCTTGACTGTGGCAGCAGACACGGTAGAGGTTGCAAGATTTGTTATGGATGTTAAGAAGGGCTGAAGAGCCACCAGGTGCCACACAATGCAGCAACTTCACTAAAAATGTAGAAGCCTCTTGCAGAGAAAGAGTTCCTCACTCAGGATTGCCCATGGTCCTTGTTTTCCTTGGATGCCTGGATCACCGAACAGGTGCTGCATCCTTTAACCTGAGGTACAAGAGATCTTGCCTACAAATGGGGGGTGAGGGTAGCTAATAAGAATCCACCTACCCAGTTCCTAGGATAAACACCAGACTTAGATAAGACTCTTAAGTTTCAGGAATGAGTCAATTGAGAGAAACAGAAAAAATATGAGTCCTATTAAAAATTCCGTGGCCTGCAGAAAGATTATAACGCAGAATAGATGGAGAAAAAAGTCTTTGAGAAACAATGTTGGGGGGAAAAAAGAAGATTTCAGGCAATTTCTGCATTATCTTGTTTATTTATTTATTTAGAGACAAGGTCTCACTTTGTTGCCCAAGTTGGAGTGCAGTGGAGTGATCATAGTTCACTGTAGGCCAGATACAGTGGCTCATCCCTGTAATCCCCAGCACTTTGGGAGATTGAGGAAGGAGGATCACTTGAGCCCAGGAGCTTGAGGCTGCAGTCAGCTACGATTGTGCCACTGCACTGAAGCGTGGGCAACAGAGTGAGACCCTGTCTCTTAAAAAAAAAAAAAAAGCCCATGATAGCCTTGAACTCCCAGACTCAAGTGATCCTCTAGGCAGAGCCTTCCTAGTAGCTAGGACTGTAGGCATATGCCACTATGCTCAGCTCACTTTAAAAATTTTTTGTAGAGACAAAGTCTCACCATGTTGTCCAGGCTTGCATTGCATTGTTTTTTTGTTTTTGTTTTTGTTTTGAGAGAGAGTCTTGTATTGTTACCCAGGCTGGAGTGCAGTGGCATGATCTCTGTTCACTGCAACATCCACCTCCCAGGTTCAAGAGATTCTCTGGCCTCAACTTCCCAAGTAGCTGGGATTATAGGTGTGTGCCACCACGCCCAGCTATTTTTTGCCATTTTCAGGAGAGATGGAGTTTCGCCATGTTGGCCAGGCTGGTTTTGAACTTCTGACTTTGGGTGATCCATCTGCTTTGGTCTCCCAAAGTGCTGGGATTAAAAGTGTGAGGAGGCTTGCATTGTTCTTTAAGATAAAAGTCAAGAAAACCTAGTTTCTAGGAAATGGAAAAGAAATGAGATAAGGAGATAATAGAAATGAAGACAGATTTGCCTAAAGGAGTACATAAAAAGGAAGGAAGATGAAATAAAAAGGAAAGAATACTTTGAAATGAAATGATGGTAGTGGTGTTTCCATAGAATTTAAACATGTTTTAGAAGTGAGGATCCCATGAGAAAATCTAGGTTTCAGTTAAGGCACGGAGGTAAAGGAAACCTTAGTAGAAAGGTTGGAAGTATGGGGGCATTTATTACACACAAAACTAATTTTGGCCAGGTGCAGTGGCTGACGCCTGTAATCCCAGCACTTTGGGAGGCTGAGGTGGGTGGATCACCTGAGATCAGGAGTTTGAGACCAGCCTGGCCAACATGGTGAAACCCCATCTCTACTAAAAATACAAAGATTAGCTGGGCATGGTGGCACACCTGTAATCCCAGCTGCTCAGGAGGCTGAGGCAGGAGAATCAGTTGAACCCAGGAGGCAGAGGTTGCAGTGAGTCAAAATCACACCACTGCACTTCAGCCTCGGTGACAGAGTGAGACTCCCATCAAAAAACAAAACAAATTCCGGTGGGCATAGTAGAAAAGCTTAAGAAACAGAGGGAAGTTGAGTCAGGGCATGGAAACCCTGAGTGCTGTGATGATGAAAATACCAGAGGTAGTAGATGGCTAGAGCACCTTATGTTATGGAGTCATGGGTGTAGGGCAGGGTGAGTTTAATTGGCCACTTAGGGCAGGACACAAACCAGCTAAGGTTCTGGAAGTCCACATGCACCTTTCACCAGTAGCATGTCCTGCTGGTGTGTGTGCAGCGAAGTGCAGCCATTGTTGAAACACTCAAAACAAAGCAACCCAGAAAGGCTTCAAATAAGAGGGCAGCCTTGCAAAGGCAGACCCAGATAAATCAGGGATTGCAGCATCAGTACCAGGGAAAACGAATCCAAGATAAAAACATGCTGAAGTTCTTATAGACCTTCAAGGAAAAAGATGAGCCCCATGTTTAATAAATCCAACACTAACTGAAATTAACAAATTTATTGGTTTAAGTCATCAAATCAAAGAAAGAGCAGAGACACAGCTGGCTTCGCCCAAACCAAAGGAACCCAGGGCAGTTTGGTTTTTGGTTTTTGTTTTTGCATTTCTCTGTGTGTTGGCTCTGTTTTATTCTTCACATGGAGAAGAATGTGAATCTTGGCAGCATGAGGGTCACATCCTTTCAGCTTGTACCCAGAGAGGAAAAGAAGGCAGCTCTTACTGCTAGCTTTTACAAGAAAAAGCCTGGGAAAGAGGTCTGATTGGCCTGGCTTGGGTTCCATGTATGCCCTGGAAACAGCAATTATGAGGTACCTGATTGGTACCTGATTGGCTCAACCTCATGTGTGTGCACTCCTGAGGTCAAGGCTGAAGTTTCTCTTAATGGAGAAGAGGTGGGGGAGAGAATTAACAGATAACTTTGCAAAATATAGCCACTACCATAAGTAGATAAGCAGATTTAATACATTATTATTAAAAACAAAGCAACTATAAAATGGATACCACACCTAATCTAATAATGACAAAATGAGCAATCAGAAAAGGAATGCAGGTACCATGGTGAACAAAAATTATTAGGAGAATATAATGCATAATGCTATGCTAATATGTTTTTAAACCTGATGGAATTTTTTCTTTTTTTTTTTTACTTGTTTCATATTCATTTTTTTTTACTTGGAATTCTTTTTAAAGATAATATAAATTATCAATATATGTTCAAGAAGCTTCTTGCATACTGAGTTTTTTCGTCTTCAAAGAAAAGAATTCCTGTCTGGGAGCGGTGGCTCATGCCTGTAATACCAGCACTTTGGGAGGCCAAGGCGGGAGAATCACTTGAGGTCAGGAGTTCAAGACCATCCTGGCCAACATGGTAAAACCTCGTCTCTACTAAAAGTACAAAAATTAGCCCGGTGCAGTGATGGGCGCCTGTAATTTCAGCTACTTGGGGGGCTGAGGTGGGAGAATCATTTGAACCTGGGAGGTGGAGGTTGCAGCGAGCCAAGATCATGCCACTGCATTCCAGCATAGGTGACAAGAGTGAGACTATGTCTCAAAAAAAAAAAAAAAAAGAGAAAAAAAAAAGAAAGAAAAGAATTCCTATGATACATAAATTACTGGATAGTAGAGAATTTTATTTTACAAAGCTAGCATGAAACAAAAAGAGAACAAAACATCCCCTCAACAGGCAGGGCACAGTGGCTCACACCTCTAATCCCAGCACTTTGGGAGGCTGAGGCAGGAGAATTGCTTGAGCCCAGGAGTTCAAGACCTGTCTGGGCAACGTGACGAAACCCCATCTCTACAAAATATGCAAAAATTAGCTGGTGTGGTGGTGCAAACCTGTAATCCTGGCTACTCAAGAGGCTGAGGCAGGAGAATCGCTTGAACCTGGGAGGTGGAGGTTGCAGTGAGCCAAGATCACACCACTGTACTTCAGCCTGGGTGACAGAAACAGTCTGTCTGAAAAAAAAAAACCAAACCCCAAAAAAACCCCAAAACATCCGCCAACAAACATACAAAACATGTAGACTGATTTAACGAATGAATGTGGATGCAAAATGCTAATGTACTTCCAAATAAAATCCAGGGGTATATTTAAAGAATAAACATCATGCTCAGGTAGGGGTTATTCCAGGAATGTTGATACAGTTCAATATGAAGTGATATGTAAGTATAAACCATTCATTTCATCACATCAACTGGTCAAGGGCAGCAAAAGTGATCACTTCATTGTTCAAATATAATTCAATGATGCCCATGTTGAAAACACAATATGGTTTCCTACATAAAGGCAAAATGCCTTAGTATACAAGGCTCTGTATGTTGGACCCTCCTCTCTCTCTGGGCTCACCTCCCCCATGCTCTGCCTGGTGCTCTGTGTTAAAAACACGCACTGGCCTTTTTAGTTCTTCATGTGCACCAGGCTTCCAGCACCACAGGGGCTTTGCACATGCTCTTCCCTCCATCTGCAACTCTTCCCTCCCTTTTTGATGTAGTGCTTTCTCTCCTTTCAGATCTGAGTTTACTCATTGCTTCCTTCAGGAACCTTTCCTTACCTCTGTAGTCATTCAAATTCTCCCTACCTCTTGGCTTCTCAAACTGTAAAGCATCCTGGTAAGATGCAGATTCTGGTTCAGAAGGTCTGGAGATACTGTACTTCTACTAGGCTTCCAGGTGGAATGCAGGCTGCTGGTGCATAGACCACATGTTAACCCTTTTCTTTCTAGCACCAGTTGTAGTTGTACTTTTACCTTTTTTTTTTTGACGTAGTTTCCCTCTTGTTACCCAGGCTGGAGTGCAATGCCGCGATCTTTGCTCACTGCAAACTCCCCCTCCTGGGTTCAAGCGATTCTCCTGCCTCGGCCTCCCGAGTATCTGGGATTACAGGCATGTGCCACCACGCCCGGCTAATTTTGTATTTTTAGTAGAGATGGAGTTTCTCCATGTTGGTCAGGCTGGTCTTTAACTCCTGACCTCAGGTGATCCGCCTGCCTTGGCCTCCAAAGTGCTGGGATTACAGGCGTGAGCCACTGTGCCTGGCTGCACTTTCCCTTTTTTTTTTTTTTTTCATGTAACAAGAACCTAGTTTTAGCTGACACTTTTACCTGTTTAATGGGATTATTTGACTAACATCTGTGTCCTCTGCTAGATTGTAATAAGCTTCATGAAGGCAGGGACCATGTCTATTTTGTTCACTGTCATATTCAGTACTCAGCGTAGGGCACATAGTGGGTGTTTAAGACATATTTGTTGAATAAATAAATGAGAAAAATGATGTAATTATCTAGAGATATAGTAAGAAGGCACATTTGATACAAATATGTTTTGGTGAAATTACCTAATAAATTAAGGTGGAAAGTTTTCCTTGAATATGATAAAGAATACCTCAAATGTTAAAATGTATTATAAAGTACAGCGTGGCAATAGACATACAGAAAAATATTTAAAAATGAATAAAGAGCCCAGAATAGATTCAAACATATATAGGGATTTAAACAAGATAAAGATGGCCTCAAATCATCAAGGAAAAAGAGGGGTCACTCAATAAACATACTAGAACAACTGGTTGGCCATTTGGGAAAAAAGTGATCCAAGTCTCACGTCAAAATAAACTCCGGATTTGAAATTTAAAAACAGAACAAAAAAGTGCTAGGGAAAACACAGGCAAAACTGTTTTTATAATCTTGAGGTAGAATGATTCTAAATAGGACATAAAAGCAAGAAATAAAACAGAAAAATATGGATATGCAAAAATTAAAAAAAAACTTGTTTCTCACAAACTGGGACAACATTAATAACATATGTGTCCGATAAAGGATTGATAACAAAGTGTTTCTACCAATTAAAGAAAAAGACAAAAAACTCAATAGAAAAGTGGGCAATTCACCAAAGGAAAAGGAAATAGGAATGACAAATAAGCATATTGTTGAAGGCTTTGTCCTCCTAACAAGATATGTTGAAGTCCCAACCCCCAGTACTTTATAGACTGTGACCTTATTTGGAAATAGGACCTGTACACTTGGATTAATTTATAATCTAGTTAAACTGAGGTCATAGAGTGGTCTCTAAATCCATTGTGACTGGGTGTCCTTACAGAGTGGGGACCTCTGGACAGAGGCAGACATGCACAGAAGGAGGACACGTGAAGAGGCACAGAGAGAAGACAGCCATCTGCAAGCCAAGGGACAGCTGAGGCTACCTGCAGCTAGGAGAGAGGCCAGAACAGATCCTTCCCTACCATCTTCAGAGGTGAGACAATCAATGTCTGTTGTTTTAGGCCACCCAGCTTGTCACACTTTATTAGAGCAGCCTGAGGACACTAATGCATGTGTAAAATCATATTCAGTTTCACTAAACATTTAAGAAACCAAAAGGAAAACAAATCACTGGTCTTCATATCACACACTTCAACTCTGTGTGATTGGCTAGCAGGGCAAAACTGTTTGCAGGTGAGGATGAGTGGAAAAAGGGCCATTTACACAGTGGTGACATAAATGGTAAGACTAGCCCGCAGAGCAAGGTCATTTAGCAGTGAATATCACAAGCCACAAATACATGAAAACCCCTTGGCCCAATAATTCCTCTTGAAGGAGGACCTAGGGAGATAAGCAGATGTGTTTGGAAAGATATGTGGACTAGGATGGCTAATACAGCATTTATAATATTTCACATTTAGAAGCAACTAAATGTGTAAGAACAGGAAACAGATTAAATAACTAATGAGAGGACCATGCAATAAAGTACCCACAGACAAAGAATCACACTCTAGGAGTATTTTTTTGATATGAAAAAAGCATGTTACGTTTGATTGAGTGAAAAAAACCCAAGTAACAAAATAGTTTATGCATCATGATTCTATTTTTTTTAATAAGAAACCAATGTGTGTATATACATGTGTAGAAGAAAATCTGAGGAATCACAGCACAAACTGTTAAAGGTCATTGCGTTTGAGTAATTGGATTAGAAATGACTATAATTTTCTTCTGAGTGTCTGCATGGGGTTTCTAAATTTCTTTCAATAAATGTGTCTTCTGGCCCACAGCTGTAATCCCAGAACTTTGGGAGGCCGAGGCACACAGATCATTTGAGGTCAGCAGTTTGAGACCAGCCTGGCCAACATTTTTAATAGCTATTAAAAATACAAAAATTATGGCCAGGTGTGGTGGCTCACACCTGTAATCCCAGCATTTTAGGAGGTCGAGGTCGGGGGATCAAGAGATCAGGAGTTCGTGAAACCCCATCTCTATTAAAAATAGAAAAATTAGCTGGATGTGGTGGCATGTGCCTATATTTCCAGCTACTCTGGAGACTGAGGCAGGAGAATCACTTGAACCTGGGAGGCGGAGGTTGCAGTGAGCCAAGATCGCGCCACTGCACTCCAGCCTGGGTGACAGAGCAAGACCCTGTCTCAAACAAACAAACAAACACCAACAACAATAAAAACCAAACCAAACCAAAAATTAGCTGGGTGTGGTGTGTAATTCCAGCTACTCAGGAGGCTGAGACAGGAGAATTACTTGAACCTAAGAGGCAGAGGTTGAAGTGAGCTGAGATTGTGCCACTGCACTCAAGCCTGGGCGACAGAGACTCCATCTCAGAAAAAAAAAAGGTGTCTTCTTTAGTTATATAAAAATTCTCTCATTAGAACATCCATCCTAATTTTTTTTTTAAAGAGAGAAATGGAGAAAGAAACAGCAAAAGAAAGAAAAAAAAGAATGAAAGAGAGAAAGAAAGAGGAAGAAAAAGAAGGAGAGAGAATGGGATTCTTGTTTTATTGCCCAGGCTAGAATGCAGTCTAAAAACGGGTATTAAAAACCTCTTTTATGCCAAAAACTGTGCTTAACAATGGAGACAGGAAGGAATAGGGGATGAAAATAACAAATAAGCAGCCAACCAATATTTTATTTAAACCTGTGAAATGCTATGCAATTGCTGAGGAGTGGTTTACTTCCAATTATGTGGTTACTTTTAAAATAGGTATAATGTGATATTGAGAAAAATGTATGTTTTGTGGATTTGGGAGGAGAGTTCTGTAAATATTTGTTAAGTCTAGTTGTTCCAGGTCTGAGTTCAAGTCCTGGATATCCCTGTTAATTTTCTATCTCGTTGATCTGTCTAATATTGACAGTGTAATTTTAAAGTCTCCCACTATTATTGTGTGGGAGTCTAAGTCTCTTTGTAAGTCATTAAGAACTTGCCCTATGGATCTGGGTGCTCCTGTATTTGGTGTGCATATATTTAGGATCGTTAGCTCTTCTTGTTGCATTGATCCTTTCACCACCATGTAATGTCCCTCTTTGTTTCTTGTGTTCTTTGTTGTTTTAAAGTCTGTTTTATCAGAGACAAAAATTGCAGCTTCTGGTAATGCTAGCTGGCTGTTTTGCCTATTAGTTGATGTGGATTCTTCATTATGGTGATGCTCTTTACCTTTTGGTATGTTTTTGGACTGGCTGATACTGGTTGTTCCCGTCTATGTGTAGTGCTTCTTTCAGAAGCTCTTGTAAAGCAGGCCTGGTGGTGATG